>SNQJ01S0078139.1:27972-40616 GCA_010110895.2 Picea sitchensis
TAGGGGATTGGGTGTTTTTAAGACTACAACCATACAAACAGATGTCCCTCAAACAAGCCAAGAAGGATAATAAATTATCACCAAAGTACTATGGCCCTTATAAGGTGTTGCAAAAGATTGGTACTATGGCATACAAATTGGAGCTGTCAGCATCTTCACGAATACACCTAGTTTTCCATGTTTCATGCTTAAAGAAGGTTATAGGCGACAATATCCTAGTTCAAACTATATTGCCAGAACTTCATGAGGAAGGGAAAATAATATTGGAGTATGAAGCCATCACTGACACAAGAATTTTCCAGCTGAGGAATAGATCCATTTCAGAGTATCTCATTAAATGGAGGAAACTATCAGATGAAAATTCCACTTGGGAAGATGAGTCTTTTATACAGAAGCATCCAGAGTTACTCAAGCGTTGTGGAAAACACTTGTCTCAAGGGGAGGGGCATGTAAGCCCTAATATTGGCTCATTACCCCTTAATTGGGGCATATTACATTAGTAATGTTATTTTATTTGTGTCGGATTTATTCCATTAGTTGCAATTATACCTCCTAGTCTCCTATATATACCAAGGAGACATTTTCATTTGGAATCATCTTGTACTTGAACATTTATGTGGGGTAAAAGGAGGTTTCCCCCTCGAAGAGGCTTATTATCTAAAATTATCTCTTTTTCAAGGCGTTGAGTACTTATTATGAGGTTTTTCTATGCTATATTTATAATTGGTTCTCAACATGTAGATAGTAGCTAAATATGTTTTAATTCGTAGTTGAAAGCTACATGAAATTGGTTAACTGTAATGAATTCATTTACTTAGCATAATTTTTTGTTTATATGAGTATTCTGCATCATAATGTTCCTCGGATGGGATGGGGGACGTTAAAATATATTGGAATTTTCTTCTCATTCCCATTATGACAACCTCATCAACAACCTAATTAAGAGCCCTTTGAAATGCCTTTTCTTTAAATTCACTCATTTCTTGGAAATTTAGGAATTTTTTTTTGAGATATAATAAGATCACAAAAGAATCTTCAATTTCTCTCCACCAACATGCAAACTCTTCATACAAGAATTACTATATATTAGGTGACCATTCCCCCAGTTGAGCCTCTATGTATACGAATGAAGAGAATCTTAGAGATAGTTTCAAGGCTTGTGCACTAGGAAAAAATAGGTCATGCACAAGTTCCATGCACAATAATGCATAACGACCAACCCGTATCCCATTGATCTCCTTGGAACTCTCCAAATATACAAGATCAAGGGGGTCTCCATGGGTTTTATATAGAAAACTTGTGACCATGCATGGCATATATATGAAGAAGCCACAGTTTGCCACCCTTCTTTCTAGAACCAGTGTTGCCATGATTAAAAGTGGTTATTTACAAGCAATTTCTTTAGTACAACTCATGATTTTGACATAATAACGTCATTTATTACTCTTCAAGGCCTAGGGTGACAAATACATGTGTAACAATTACACATAGATAAATAAAAAATCATATTATGAACCCCATTCAATGTAAATGACATCCAATATAGTTATACATCATAAAACGTTGTCCATCATATGCATATATCATGAACCATATCAAAGGAAATGTGTCTCATCACATAAATAATCATAAAAAGGTATCCAACATCTGCATATATCATGTATCATAACATGAACCATATGAAAGGAAAGGTATCAAATCACAACAAGGTATTCAACAAATCATGGCAATGTATACAATAGATGTACACATCATACATCATAATATGAACTACATTAAATGGAAGGGTATCTGATGCATGTATATAGCATATCAAGGCCTCCAACATGTTTATATATCATGAACCATATCAAAGGAAATGTATCGAATACTAGTGTATGGAATAACAAGTCAACCAACAATTACCAATGTTGTCATTAAGAAGTTTCAGTACTCATCATAATCTCTACAATCAGATAGGTGTTTTGGTCCATCATACTCAATCATTAAGGCACTAACAAAATATTACACTATCATCATATAGACCTCATATCAAATGAGCATTACTTCTCATAGGCCATCAAGAATATATTCATAAGGTCACACATGCCTCAAGGAAAGTAAATATCCAAGTAGGGGTCATCCAAATTTAGAGTAAAAACACTCAAGCCTAGCAAGAGGGTAGCTATTACATAACACAAAGCTTTGTAATTAGTTTAAATGAGGATATCACATACTAAGGTGCAATTCACCAACAAATAGTGACCAAGGGATACTCAACCATCCTCCATGGGAGATAATTCTTGTAAGCATTGGCTAGAGATGGCGAATGAAGAGGTGGTCATCCATGATCAACAACAACATCCACTCTCACAAATAGTTGAAAATATCATAGAAAGCACATGCACCAATGAGTGTTACAATTCTTTCCTTCATGAGAGGGATTTGGCTTCAGACAAATTCAATCTCACACAAACCAAGATAAGGTTCCTTAATGTTCAAATTCCAATTCATGTTTCATTTACTCGAATCACCTCATCTGAAATCCAATGCAACCAACAAAAATACTTGCACACCAACTTCAAGCATTGAAACTCACTCCTCATTTGAGGCCTTGGTTACATTGTAAGGGATAGTTTAAACTATTCTTCAACAATGATAACCATAGATGAAAATAACTTCCATATACATTAATATTAAAAGTCAAGACATTAATTGACACTATCACACCCGTTTATCATTAATCCCTTTCATCACAATCTAAAATCAACAACCTCTATTAATATTACCTAGTTATCTAAAATACCATCATTATCATCATTAAATCAATCACCTTTCATATTTTCAAACTACAACCAAATCAAATTGACACCATCCAAATTATCAAGATCATCAATATAGTCAAGTCAAAATCCTTGGATCGGTAATACCCTAAATTCAACATTTTTAATATTATCAACAATTCACTTATCAAGTCATTGATACCATCATTTTCATTGACTCCACCATAACATTCCCATCCAATCCCCAATATCATAAATATTGATTAAAAATATTTTTGTGGTTGGAGTTTTCATGATTGGTCGGAGTAGCCACAGTTTGGTCAATAGAGTGTCGACGTTTCGGATCCAAATCAGGATCCATCTTCAGGACAATGAGCCTGGGTTTAGATAATGATAAGTTTTGTCTTTAAATACTGGAATTGGCGTGAAAACTAAGTTTCGGCTAGGTTGTTTTGGTAAAAATTCTTTTTCATTATTTATTATGTGTGATTTAATTAGGGTTTTTTGTTATTTGGTAAAAATTCCTTTTTTGTTATTTAATTAGGGTTTTGTTTAATTGTTTATTAATTAGGGTTTAGTTTTAATTGTTTTATTAGATCAAAGTTTATTATTATTGGATCAAAGTTTGTTAATTAGGGTTTTTGTTATTTGGTAAATTGTTAATTAGGGTTTTTGTTATTTGGTAAAATCCTTTTTTATTATTTAATTAGGGTTTTGTTTAATTGTTTTGAAATTATTAAATTATTATTAATTAATGTTTGTTTTAATTAACTAGAGTCTAGGTGGTTAGTAGGTTTTATTATTAGGTAATTTAAGTGGTTATTAATTAGGGTTTTGTTTTAATTGATTTGAACTTATTTTAAATTATTATTAGATTTAGAACAAAAATTAATAAACTTTGATCTAATAATAATTCAAAATAAGTTCAAATCAATTAAAACAAAACCCTAATTAATAACCACTTAAATTACCTAATAATAAAACCTACTAACCACCTAGACTCTAGTTAATTAAAACAAACATTAATTAAAAATAATTCAATAATTTCAAAACAATTAAACAAAACCCTAATTAAATAATAAAAAAGGATTTTACCAAATAACAAAAACCCTAATTAACAATTTACCAAATAACAAAAACCCTAATTAACAAACTTTGATCCAATAATAATAAACTTTGATCTAATAAAACAATTAAAACTAAACCCTAATTAATAAACAATTAAACAAAACCCTAATTAAATAATAAAAAAGGAATTTTTACCAAATAACAAAAAACCCTAATTAAATCACACATAATAAATAATTAAAAAGAATTTTTACCAAAACAACCTAGCCGACACTTAGTTTTCACGCCAATTCCAGTATTTAAAGACAAAACTTCTCATTATCTAAACCCAGACTCATCGTCCTGAAGATGGATCCTGATTTGGATCCGAAACGTTGACACTCTATTGATCATAAATATTGTCAATCTAAACATCATCCCCAATTGATCAAGCTCAATATTGCCTATAAATCATCTGTACCATCAAAATCATAGATGCCATTGACCTCATTAATGACATCTAATGAAATTATTCTCAACACCATCAATATTATCAAAATCATATATGTCATTAACAACCTCATCTATGTTAACTTTACCATTGGCATATAAATTGGAAATCCAAATGAATACCACAACTCTACTTATTCGATGATCTAGATCCAAGAGCTCATCACATGGTTCAAAGGCCCAAATTTTCTTGAATTTCTAAAAAGTAATATCCTTTAACATACTTACACCTTTGCATTCATTTCCATAAGCATGCCACTTCAATGCATAAGTATTATACAATCACAATATCACTCTCTCACACACATACATATAAATAATAATCATATTTCATTCATCACTATAACTATCCCATACCACGCTATCATCATGCTATATCGATAAGTTTATATATATATATATATATATAAATTTATATAAATATTTATTATCTAGACACATATCATAAATACAATAATATGTTATCAACAATGCATCATTGTATTAAGATACAATTTATTAGATTATGCATCACATGCATACATACTCACTATTCACTATATACAATCTACATACCTACACTATACACTATTCACTATACACAATCTACATATCTATTTTAATACATCATGTGCACTATTATATTATCCTACATAATAATATACATGTACATATCATATTTTTATAATAATAATAATATATTTTTAAGGTCACGATCAAGATAGACACCAAATTGGTATATGAGACTTCCTCTGCTCATCGATTTGATTGGTAAAGTCTACGAAGGTATACATACCCTACTCCCCTCTAGATTTGAACTTGTGAACTCTTATGAAGAAACACATGTTCTTAACCATTAAGTCCACTCAAACTGTATCATTATTCATACACATGAATACATTACACCACTATCCATCATATTTTATTATGTATGACAAATCATATAATTTATCCCCCTATTCAATACCACAGAACATATTCATGTATTTTCACTTTGTATAGACATATACACTAATATAACATACACACATGCTCTACTCTATATAACTATAAAATGCATGTTATTAACTTTAACATATACATATACATATATGTATATACGCCATTCATGTTTATGCAAGTAGTAATCATGATAAAGAAACCAAGATACGTGCACATGGTTATAGAAATAGAGATGACTCCTTTCCCAAACACATGGCCATGCCACAATTTGAGGCAAGGGGAAAACACATGTAGGGATTTTTTTGGTAGATATAAATAAGACAATGGTTTCTTATACACATAGATTGGTTCAAGTTTCTCATACACATGAGACTAATGAAGTTCATCCATTCATTGTCATTTATAGTGATCGATTCACTAAGGGGAGAACCTTACTTACAAATTTAGCTACACTTTTCTATTAGTAACAATTTTTTTTAAGTAGTTCTCATATTTTCTATTATGTTATTGTTATTTCTCTTTAATTAGCATCAATCTTTATGAAATGTGGTAGAAGAGGCTTTCTATGCTACATGCAAGCTATGAAGTGAAAGCTATCCCTTGCAATGATGCTATATGAAATACTTCTATTTGTATAACATAGTACTAAAATGGTGTATGCTTAATATAAGAGATAGATAAAACAAAAGAACGAATATGTAACTTCAAAAGAATTTTGGTTCATTACTTGCAATCTAAATGTAGTTACCATTTATCAATGAGTAGTTAATGCATGGTTTGGGTGTAGGTTTTATCATATACCATAGATATGTTTGATACAATAATCTATCTTCAATTTTTAGTTAATGCTAGTATTGTTTTTCACTTTCCATTTATGATATTTTTATATAATCAATAATGTATTTTACATGATTAAGAACTTAATAATCAAGTATTTGTCAAATAACATTTGCTCTATGCTAAGCAATTAATTATAGGAAATTTATGAATAAATTGTGCTTACTAAATGGTTTTTTGTTAGTTAAAAAAATAGTAAAAATACAATAAAAAAATGCCAGTGTTATGATCACTTTTAATCAAATGAAGTTAAAATTAACCATTGATTACAATTATAATAAATCAAATATAAAAAATCAATAAATCAAGTATTAAGTATAATAATTCAATGATTGAAATTGTAATTATTATCGTACTTCTACCAACTAACATTAAAATTAGCAATGATAATGATAATAGTTAGAAATCAAATCAACAAAGATATAATCAAACACATATAACATGTAATATACTAAGTCAATTAATGTTATGATATTCAGTTTGGAAATAAACCATTTTTTTCATTTTCCTTTTTCATTCTACATTATTGGGCATCATCTTAAAGTCTCAAGTTCTCTAGGTGAAATTACTACAACTATTGGTTTCCATTAATCCATCAATCTCCTTAAAGGCTCCCATCCTATGAAAACCTAGGCTAGACTAAGACCATATACCAGAAGTATTCCATATATAGAATCATCAAAACCATATATAAAAGCTATCAACTACATAAGGAGCATGCAAAAGGCTGATAAAGAACATGAAAACTATATTATCAACCAATGACCTAGCAATGCATAATTAAATACTCAAATGAAAAATACATGAAACTATAGCTTGCAAAAGTCCAAGGCTAAGCCAATTTCACTCCAAATCCCATAAAACATAACATAATAATATCTCATGAACCAAGTTTTAAAACATCCCATGAATCAGGGTTTAAAACATCCCATAAATCATAATATATAAATATCCCATGAACCAATATTCAATAGATCCATGAACCAATCTTTAGTAAACAAGGGGGAAATGATATCAAGGGTCAATTTTCCACCCAATCAATGCAAAAACCTTCATAGGTGTTTCTCCCTAATAAGGGATCAATCTCAATGAGTTAGTCAGATCAAAGTTCATATCAAATTTGATGAATCCAAACCAAAGGTGATCCACAAAAAAATAAACCATTCTTATAGTAGTTCAACTTAGATGTGGTGGAGAGGCTCTTGCACTTGCAACACATACACATCCCACAATATTATGGTGTGCATGGGTCTTAATACTACCTTTAATTGATGATATCAACCAAAAAAGATGATCCAGGTGGATATTGGTGGCCACCCACCTGTTCCAAATTCCAACTAGTTCATCTTGACAATTTCCAGTTCAACATGTTTCTTTGTAATGGGGACAATTCTTTGTAATTGTCGGTTCTACACTTACAAGGATGTCCTGAAGTCCTACAAAACATCCGGGTGGATATTGGTGGCTTCCGACCTATTCCAACTGAATTATTTTCGAAGTTTTCATGTCAGTACATCTTTTTGTACTTCTAGGACCGTTTTGGGTCTCTAAACAATGTTTTCTTGTATTTTCATAGAAAAACTATAGACGAAGTCAAATTTTGAAACCATACTACATATTTCTTGAAAAGACCTTTCCAATGGGCTATCACATGCCTAAAATGGAGATCATATGAAAAATTTACGACCCCGAGAAGTTAGTGTACTAACTTACCCCAACGGGGCCCACATGACATTTGGTGCTTCATATCCTAGGGTTGGGTTTTTGAATGTCTAGGGTTTTGAAATTATGTTTATCATAAAAAGGACTTCAGAGCCTCATTGTAATCATCTTCTTGTGAATGAGTGTAGCCATCACATCTCTTATCAGAGATAAAGTTTCCACCATTCTAGCAAGTCTTGCACTATATATTTTTATAGTCTCTATACATTTATTTCATTGATAGAAATCATGTATTGTTGTATTTCTCTGTTTCTGGAAATATTTATGTGTATTTCAATGTAATATGTCTTCTTTCATTTTGTTCTGAAAATAATATGGATCAGTGGTATCATAGAAGGTTGCTCTTGATCGTTTTTTCGTACATGTCCCTGACGAGGTTCGAGTATAGAAATTTGGGTCTCAATATTTTCTCTCTTGAGGAAAATCGCTCCTGCACGCACAAGAAACCCTCTATGGTGGCATAAAACAAAAATGAAGGATCAAAAGATTCTATTAACCTGTTTCTTGAGCAATCTCTCGCACGACAGAGGGACGAAATGATTGATAATTTTTCCCACATCCTTCAATGCCTACTGATAGCAGCAGGAACATCTTCATCAAGCAACCACTTTGGAGGAACCTCTCCCTTCAAGGTACAAGTTAATTTTTATATTCCCATATTTAAAGGTCAGATAGATGTGGATACCTTAGAAAAATGGTTGACTATGCTAGAAGGTTATTTCTCTCTTCACAATTTTTCTGACAAGGAAAGATCACCTTTGAACTCCTCAAAGATCTCCCCCATATCAAACATTGGTGGGAAACTTACTGGGAGCAAAGTTCCACAGAGGAATTTGGAATATATGGGGTCGATCCCACTTGGGATTTTTTTGTGGATGAATTCAAGGAACAATACTAACCTTTAACATACTTACACCTTTGAATTCATTTCCATAAGCGTGTCACTTCAATGTATAACTATTATACAATCACAATATCACTCTCTCACACCACTGGCTCATCTTGACAGTTTTCAATTCAACCTACTTATTTGTAATGGGGACAATTCTTTGTAGTTCTGGGTTTTGCACTTACAAGGTTGTCCTAAATCCCTACACAACATCCAGGTGGATATGTTTTCCCTCCCACCTATTCCAACTGGCTTATTTTGGAAGTTTTCATGTTAGTACATCTCTCTGTACTTCATGTCTATTTTGGGGCTCTAAACAATGTTTTCTTGGCTTTCCATAGTCAAACTATAGACAAATTTAAATTTTTACTATACAATGTGTAATTCTCAAAACTACCTTTCCAACGGGCTATCACACACCTAAAACGAAGATCGTATGCAAAAGTTACGACCCCAGGAAGTTGATGTACTAAATTACCCCGATGGGGCCCACATGACTTTTGGCGCTTCATACCCTAGGGTTAGGTTTTTGGATATCTAGGGTTTTGACATTCATGTTTATCATAAAAATGCCTTCATATCCTCATTGTAATCATCTTCTTGTGAATGAGAGTATCCATCACATCTCTTCTTAGAGATAAAGATGCAACCATTCTAGTGAGTCTTGTACTCTGTATTTTTATAGTCTCTGTATATTTATTTCATTAATAGAAATCATGTATTGATGTATTTCTTTGTTTCTAGAAATATTTATGTGTATTTCATTGTAATATCTCTTCTTTCATTTAATTCTAAAAATAATATCGATCAATGGTATTAGAGGAGACTGCTCTTGATTGTTTTTCAGTTCATGTCCCTAACGAGGTCCGAGTATAACAGGTTGGGTCTCAAGCTTGTCTCTCTTTATGAAAATCACTCTCGCATGCCCAAGAAACCATCTATGGCGACAAAAAATAAAAAACGATGGAGAAGAAGATTATATTAATCTGTTTCTTGAGAAAGCTCTTGAGCGACAAAGGGATGAAATGATGGAGAATTTTTCCCACATCCTTCAACGTTTGTCGATAACAACATGCACATATTCATCAAGTGACCACTTTGGAGGAACCTCTCTTGTCAAGGTACAGGTTAATTTTGATATTACCATATTTGAAGGTCAGATAGATGCAGATTCCTTAGAAAAATGGTTGAATCTTCTATAAGGTTATTTCTTTGTTCACAATTTTTCGGACAGGGAAAATATCACCTTTGCACTCCACAAAGCTCTCCCCCATGTCAAACATTGGTGGGAAACTTACTGGGAGAAAAGTTTCACAGAGGAATTTGGAATATATGGGTCCAACCCCACTTGAGTTTTTTTTTTGGATGTGGTCAAGGACCAATACTACCCTACTAATAAATATGAATACTAGTACATGAGATGGAACACACTACAACAATAGAAGAGCCAAACAGTGTCAGAGTTCATGAATACTTTCCATACCTTGCACATCAAGTTGTATATCAAGGACTCTGAGCGACATCTGGTTTTGAAATACCGTGGGGCTCTACATAGGTACATATAAACCAAAATGGATTTCCTAAACATCTCATCATTGGGAGATGCCTATCAATATGCTATCAAAATCGAGCAACAATTTAGGAACAAGAACAAATGAGAGTTTGGGTTTTCAAATCCACAACAATGAAAGAATGGTAAAGACGACCCTAACCAATAGCCTCTCGAAAACTGTTCCAAGACACAAGAAAATAAGGGTAAAGGAAAGACAAATAATGACACTAGGAAGTGGTGCAACTTCCAAAAACTCCCTTGGCACAAAACTGATGAATGCCAATTGAAACAGTCATTGGAAGCTGAGGTCAAAGATAAGGAGCCAAACCATGATTCAGATATTGATCCAGAAAATATTGAAAACAAAAAGATCATCGACACAAACCCTACTGCTACTTTCGCAACCGTAAAAATTCAACCAGAAGAACCAATAGATCTTGAAGAGGGGGATATCCTCTTCCATTCACATATGTGGGTGAAGGGGACTCCATTGAATTTCATTGTTGATAACGATAGCCAGAAGAACCTCATCTCAGCTGAGGTCGTCAAATAGTTGACGTTGTCGACAACACCACACCTACAACCATACAACATTCGGTGGCTTCATGAGGGACAAGGTATCCATGTTAGCCAATAGTTCCTCTTGTTCTATGGCATCCATCCCTTCAAGGATGAGGTAGTGTGTGATGTTTCCCCTCTTGATGTCTGTGATGTTGTTTTGGGCCAACCATATATGTGGAAATGTCATGTTGTTTATGAGTCTCAACTCCATAGTATCATTATTACTCTGGGGGGTTATCTATACATAATGCCATAGGTAATTATGACTACTTTTCCACCCAAATAGTGCCGCAAGGTAATCTCTCATACTACAAAATTCATACTCTTCACATTTTGTTCAAAGGATGCACATAAGGCCACCACAACCACTCTAGCCTCAACACCTTCTATCCAATAGAAGCATATTGCAGAAGAGAAAGCATATATCGTTCCTTCACCTATAATGGTGCCTACAAAATGCCCCGTGAATCCCAGAGACAACAAGTTGGTGGAACAGATTCAACCCCTCCAACAAGATGTTCATGATAGCCTTCTACAGACCAAGCAACGCAACTTCTCCAAAAAGACACACAACTCACCAAGATTCAGATTTATAAAACTCTTTCCCATCTTCCATAGATTCTCAACACAATGGAGACCATTGCTTCCTAAGGGGGGAGGATTAATCCAGGTGGATGTTGGTGGCAACCCACCTGTTCTAAATTCCAACTAGCTCATCTTGATAGTTTTCGGTTCAACGCGTTTCTCTGTAATGTGTACAATTCTTTGTAATTATGGGTTCTACACTTACGGGGATGTCGTGAATCCCTACACAACATCCAGGTGGAAATTGGTGTCCTACCACCTATTCCAACTGGCTTATTTTGGAAGTTTTCACGTCAGTATAACTTTATGTAATTCCAGGGTCGTTTTGGGGATCTAAACAATGTTTTCTTGGCTTACCATAGTCAAACTATAGATATAGTCAAAGTTTGATGATATAATGTGTATTTCTCGAAAAAAACTTTCCAATGGTCTATCACACATGTAAAACAAAGATCGTATGCAAAAGTTACGATCCCATGATGTTAATGTACTAACTTAACCCAACGGGGCCCACATGAATTTTGATGCTTCATCTCCCAGGGTTAGGTTTTTGGATGTCTAAGGTCTTGGAATTCATATTTATCATAAAAAGGCATTTAGATCCTCATTGTAATCATCTTCTTGTGAATGATTGTAGCCGTCACATTTCTTCTCAGAGATAAAGTTGTCACCATTCTAGCGAGTATTTCACTCTGTATTTTTACAGTCTCTATACATTTATTTCATTAATAGAAATCATGTATTGTTGTATTTCTTTGTTTCTGGCAATATTTATGTGTATTTCATTGTAATATCTCTGCTTTCATTTCGTTCCAAAAATAATCTGGATCAAAATCAATAACATATTTCTCTACAAGGATATTACTACCACCTTGATATGGGCATCACAATCACACAACAATGGCATCCTTCAATTTGGCCCCAAAATACAATAGTATAAGGAGTCAGGAATATTGAGATTTATAACCCCTTCATATTGTAAGTGCACTTATATCCCCTTAATCCACACAAACCTAGTTGGAGAAGACACAATTTTTCTCGACCAATCAATCAATTAAGATAAGTGCATCAATCATACTTAGCTCCATGAAGAATTTTCTCATGAGCCAACCCTCTAGAATAATGGGAAAGCCACATCTTTTATAATTCATCTTAATGTAACATCTTCCCAATATTGTATCTTATCTGTAATGTCCCCCACCTCTTAGACAGGTAATGAGGAGACTCAGTGACCTGGGCACCCCCACTAGGTCATAGT
>SNQJ01S0078139.1:49849-64151 GCA_010110895.2 Picea sitchensis
TATATATATATATATATATCATAAGAAGAGAGATGATCTAGTTAAATAGGAGTTATTAAGAAAATAATTACATTATAGGAGTGTGCATGAAATGAAAATAAACTAACTCTAAAATAACTAAAACTAATTACTAGTGCATCCTTAAATCAAGGAGAAGAAGGAGGCACATGAATTCAAATTCAAGTAAAAGTATAGGAAAAGAAAAGTGGGTTGAGAGAAGTAAAAGAGAACTAATAAGTAATAAAGTAGGAACTCCTTATATAACCACTAAAATAGCAATTGATGAGAAGATCACTGAAACATCTAGGAGTGAAAATAGGAAATGTGGGAATTGGGTGAGGATAATTCATTCTTTTATAATTTAAAATAAGTACTCACATGCGCACATGTACATATGAGTGACACATGGTAGGGTGAATATTAAGTATTTAATACTTTAGTAAAATGCATGTTTTCATGAGTTTGACATGCTTCACAGGCCACATAACCTATAAAATGAGAGCTTGGGCTAAGAGGAAAACACTTTTCTTCACCCTAATGTTATATGGTTGTCATAATAGTTAAAAACAATTCATATGTATTTATTGAGAGTTTTCCCTATTGAAAATGTTTTGTGAAGTGGGGATTCTTCTCAAGATTAGTGGCTTCATTATTCATTCACATTGCTAGAGAAGTCCCTTTCATACAACCCCATTGCGGTTCTGGTGTCCTTGAGGAAGGAGAGTACCTAGTGTAATTGGTAGGGTGTTCAACTAATAGATCATCCACCAATATATAAAGGATATTGGGCTCACAAGTCAAGTTCAACAATCAAACTTTAATCGGTGACGATAATTCTTGCAAATTTGTTTGAATAAGCATTGGCAATAATTTAATGAAATTATAAATTATTAGTGATAATGGAGTGTGTAATAATGTAAGTTATGTGAGTTGTTTATTAAATTAGTTTTAATGTTATTTACATCATGTATATCTAAAAATATAGCATGTGGGAGTGAAACTCTATTGTCATCATAATTGTTTTCGTTGTAAACTATAATTTTTTTACTATAAGCTATAGAGAAATAATGATATAATATTGTTGAAAACTACATGGGTTGTCTATTATTAAATTCCTTTGTGTGCGTGTGTGTAAGCTAGAAGGATTTATATTAATACAACAAAAAATATGAGTACAAGCAAAACTACTTGTAACCCACTACTAGGAAAATCAATGACAATGTCGTCCAAAAAATATCAGTTTGAAAATACACAACACTTTGGATTGGTGTTGAGATTTTGAAAATTTACTTTGACTACACTATCACTAGATAGAGTATCACTGAAACTATGCCTAAGTATGTAGCAATTGGCTATATCTATTAGATAGAAAAATAGGAGTATAAATCATCATAACACATAGAATTGGAAAGGAATCTATCATTTTTAGATTTCAATCAGATTTTTGTATTCTTCATTCATATTGATGGTATTGGATGATGAACCCTCTGGAGTATAATTCCAATCCCCAATTGTGACTAGAGCGTTTTGTTCTGCCTCTCCGCTTGGATCAACTACTTTCATGTTTAAAATAGTCTTGCAAACTACATCAACGTTATGTAGTAATTTCATGTCTTGAATGATTTCCTATTGCTTCTCTCCTTTCTCCTCTACAGATTGGGATATGAGGGATTTGTTGGTCCAATATAGTTCTATCAATATAAAAACCATATTATTGCTTGATCTAGAAAATATTGTGTCTGCAATGCAAGACAAGTATTATTATTCTCATTCTTCATTTGGTGTCTCTCTTATTTTATTTATAACCTTCTTCTCCATATTGTCTATTTGTTCTTGATATCCTCTAGAAAATGACTGGAATTTCCAAGCTACCTAAATTTTATCGACCTAAGGATTAGTGATTTTTCATCTAGTTTTTTGGCAGTGAGAGGTACTTTGAAGTCACTTGGATTTTCTACATTTCCCTTTTTCACATTTCCCATTGACACATTTAAATTCCTCTATCTTCATCCTTTCCTATTATAAATACAATGAGAATGAAACCAACCACCTATAAATTGAGCTAATCATTTTCCTCCACTAGTATTCCTGACAGATCTACTCACTAAAGGAATTCCCTAAACCTTTGCTTGGTAGTCAGACATATAGACTAGGAACAATCAAATTATTGATTCTTAGTTCTATTTGGTAAACATGAATGCAAAATAAATAAAATCTATGAATGGAGTTACCTATGGTGAATGTCCACAACAGGATGACAAGGAGTGGTAGATAATATGCATGCACTAAATACATTGGGGCACCATAGAAGCTGAACAAATGAGAGACTATGGAGTCAAGAAGATAAAAAAAACTAGACCTGCAATGAATTCCACCTTTGTTTCATGCTCTTCAAACCTCAGGTGAATGTTAGTTACCAAGAGTTAATGAGCCTTAGTAAGTCATCCTCCTCAATTCTTAATGATAAATTGTGATTCAGAGTATCCCTAAGTTCTTTGATAAACATGAAAATTTCCCCCATTTTTTTCCATCATAAACATTCCAATAGATTGAAATGATAGGGAATAATCATAGGAAGAGGGTGCAGTACCATACCCATATGTACAATATTTTTTATGCATGTAGTATCCCTAATGTGGCATTGTTTGGTTGACACTTGGGCCCTTTCTTAGGTTGTCGCATCATCACCTCATCTAAGGGAGTTTTTTACTTTGAGTTAATGGATGTGAATTCTTCCTATAGATTCCCCTGACTTATATTATCTAATAGCAATAACCAATCTTGTTCCAATTTTATTATCCTATTTTTTCCAAGCATGGAAACTAGGCCATTGAATTTGAAAATAATATGAGAGGGGATGATGGAGTGATTTAGTTAGATCTTATACTTTCCTTATATCTACAAATAGTCTCTAATGGATAGATAAATTATCTAGTTGAAAACCATTGAGAAATATTTTAAGAACATTGATCATGAGCTTAGATTCCCCTTCCATGATGATATTAGTGGAGTCTCTATGAAGATCCAGTTGAAATCCTTGTATCATCACCATTAGTTCTTCTTTGTTGTTTTTATTATGGCCCAGGTAGGTTGAGAATATGTATAAGATGTTAAATCCATCATATCGCATGAAACCTCCTACACTTGTCCAAATTGTATTGGCTTTGGAGGATCCATCAAAGTTTATTTTGACCTAGGGGAGGGGAGGAGGTTCCCAAGAGTTTAAAGACTAGTTGGGACTGGTGTTTGATGTGTTTTTTTAGATCAAATGACTTATCTATATCTCCCATGTGTATAATATTTTTTTCCTTGGAGTTCAAATTTTTATCTTCATAAACTAATTAGTTCTTCAGATGGTTTCATTGATGTCGTGTTTGATGATTTCCCAAAGAGTATCCCTTCTTATTTTTTTATCCTTGAAAATTCTTCTATTGCACTCATTCTAGATTGTCCACAGAAGAAAACATGTAAACAATATCCATATGTTATTGAGAATGGAATTTTCGAATGGTTTCGATATCTAGTTCTACAAAGTGGAAATGACATTGTCCATGTTTTTATTAGATTGCCTAAAAACTACCACTCCTTGATCCCATAGGTGGATTTATTTCGGGCATCTGTTAAAGAGGTGCTCACTTTTTCTTCATTTTTTCGGTACACAAAACAATATGAAGTATCTTCAAAAGATCATGAGAGGAGATTATCCTAAGTCAAAGTTTCCCTTTAAGATAAAAGATATAATAAAGTTAAAATTTTAGGCCATTGTTGTGCATTCCATATTTTATACCATAATATGTCTTTATCCATATTGTGATGATGTTCTTCATTTGCATAGGTTTCTTTGGTGTTGTAGTTTCCTAATCCTTGGTTCCTGCATTATACAATATATTTTCCTTGGTCCTTGCAAATCCTTCATGATCTTATTATTTTATCATGAAGAATGTGTGATTTCACATTCACTTCTTCATGCCTGTTATAGAAAGATTTGCCTCACCCTATGCAATCTTGCACATAGGGAATTTTTCCATTTCCCTATGTAGAATTTTCATCCCTTTTTGCAAATCCCAGAGCTAAAAAATACATTTTTTCCACATGTATGCACCTTGCCTACTATATGGCATGTGTATATGTAGGCTGCACCACTACAACCCGTGTACATCGGGATTTGTGCCTAAAAATAAAAAATGGTGTCAAGTTTCCATGTCACGACAGGAGAACTATGATCCTTGGCCTTCCAGATACTGGAAGCATTCTGACTCAGCCCTTCAGTTCCATTTGAAGGCTATAAATGGGACAATTCCGAGCTATGGAAAAGAGGAGAAAAAATTCAACTTTGAGAACAAATTTACTCTGCAGAAATTATTTACTTCATATTGAGTCTGCATCCCTTAGTCCTTTAAGTATGAACATAGTGTTCAGCCCCCAATCTCTTCCCTTATTGATTGAGAACTTCATTGCCTCTCTTCTATGAGCTTACCTTTGGTGGAGGATTGAAGTGGTGGAGTCCCAGCTGGAAGGAACTTAGTTTCTCGGTTTTGAACCGTGCTGACACAAAAGTCTGTAACATTTTCACTTTTGTTGATCATATATTAATAGAAATATTATTTTCCCGTCCAATTGATATCTTGCAAATTTTTGAATTATTATTCCATGGGCGTATTTGTCATGTTTATTAATGGATTATGCTATTGAATGTGCTAAAATCATTTATTATCACCATATGATTTATTTTCTTAGTTGTTGAGGACTAGTTGTAGGTATATTGTTTTGGGTCAAGTGCTCAACGATGGACTCCATCGAACGTCTGGATGAGGTAGGAATTTTATCTTTTCTTGCTAGCATATTTGTTTATATAGAATAATTGAGAATAGAGTTGATTTCTGCAGTCATTTTTGTCTGTTGTGGTTTTCCCCTAGAAAAAACCCATGTATATGTTTAAAAGAAAAATCTAGGCAAGGGAGAAGGCTGAAAAACTCAGACTGAGAATGAGAAGAGGATGTCAAGAAATGATACAACAAGAAACACAATAAGAATGAGAGAAATCTAAGGAGAAAAAAACTCCAAACCCCAAGAAAGAAGATTCAATCCCCAGTATGGTCGCCAATTCTGTTACGAGGAAAATATCTCTATGGCTAGGGGCAAACCACATCAGACAGAAATGAATGTAGAAATCAAATCTATTCTCAAGTATGCTATATAAAAAAATATTCTAGCAATACAAGATAAAAGGCGTACCTCGTCTAGACGTTCGATGGAGTCCACCATTGAGCACTTGACCCAAAATAATATACTTGCAACTAGTCCTCAACAACCAAGCAAAGCAAGCATATGATGATAATAAATTATGTCAGCACATTCAATAGCATAATACATTAATAAACATGAAAAATACGCCCATGGAATAAAAATTAAAATATTTGCAAGATATCAATTGGACGAGAAAAGAGTATTTCTATTAATATATGATCAACAGAAGTGAAAATGTAGAACAGACTTCCATGTCGGCACGGTTCAGAACCGAGAAACCAAGTTCCTTCCAGTTGGGCCTCCACCACTTCAATCCTCCGCCAAAGGAAATCTCATAGAAGAGAGACAATGAAGTTCTCAATCAATAAGGAAAGAGCTTGGGGGTTGAACACTGTGTTTAGACTTAAAGGACAAAGGGATGCAGACTCAATATGAAGTAAATAATTTCTCCAGAGTAACTTTTCTCTCAAAGTTGAATTCTTTCTCCTCTTTTACATAACTCAAAATTGGCCCACTTATAGCCTTCAAATGGAATTGAAGGGTCAAGTCGGAATGTTTCCAGTATATGGAAGGCCAAGGATCATAGATCTTCTGTGGTGACATGGAAAACCGACACCATTTTTCATTTTTGGGCACAAATATCGATGTACGTGGGTTGTAGTCATTCAGCCTATGTATACACATGTTGTATAGTAGGAAAGGTATGCACATGTGGAAAAAATGTATTTTTTAGCTCTGGGATTTGCAAAAAGGGATGAAAAGTGTCCATAGGGAAATGGAAAAAGGCTCTTTGTGAAATATTGCATAGGGTGAGGAAAATCTTGTTATAACAGAGTCCCCTTAATGTGTGAGGTAAGAGGAGTATCTGTGATGGTCGAAATACATTATAAAAACCCAGAAGTGGAGTGATGGGGAACCAACTGGAAGGACTAGTTGCTCATTACATTATGCACTGATGTTTCATACATGGTTGCCAATAGAATTACATAGCAGATCCATGTGAAAATATACCAAACAATTGTTTGTGTCCATGAATAGGAAAATACAAATGCGGTTACATGCCAAAGGTTTTAATAGTCACGAACAAGGCCCAGTAGATCCAGTCTCAAAATCAATCTAAAGATATCTGTATACAATGGAGTACAATCTAATCTCCCATGATCACTTAAGTCATATAGGTACTGGTCCAATGAAAAGGAAGCAACAACTTAGGAAATATTCGGCCACATACTGAGATCTTCAAGTCTTCAACACAATCCGCCAAAGGTGCAAGTCTACATTATGTGAATAAAGGAGTTGAGATCGAACACAATGAGACATCGTTTTATTACCGGTCATCGAGGTATACCGTTAACAAACGTGAGACAACCTACTGATGATGAAAGTAGGTATCAAGGAACCGAGTACATTCTTACAAGTGTGAATAAAGGAGTTAGGGTCGAACACTTGAAGAATCCAACGATCAGAAGACATTGATGTATTCCCAACTGCCAATGGGAAGAGAACCTTCCACTAATGAATTCAAACCTCAAGGTACTCATAAGACTCTACGTACCATTTCCAGAATAGATGAGTTGAATTCGATGTAAGGAGACCTGCTGAAAGGAGAGAATTAAGGCATCTCTCATCATTCAACACGAGGTACAAAGAAGGAGCTTCATTATTTGGAGGAAATCATACGAAGAACATGTTCACGAACCAACGAACCTGTGCGTCTTTCGCGTGTGCCAAGTGTAAGCGGTACACTAAAAAGACCCTCTGAGGGTATGGCCGACATGAAAAGTTGAGAGTTCTAAGGAATGGTCGAAAAAGGTTGATAGACTTCCTTTTAACAAGAGCGTGAGACATATGGAAGAATCTGACAGCATAGACTCAATAATGAAACCATTGGATGTAGGAGGCATCATTGAAATTCTCTATAGGGTTTGGAAGAGTAACCAGTCGGTAGAGAAAAATCTCTATAACGAGCTCAGCTTCCTAAGGCCATGCTAAACCCAAAATTATGATGACCAATGGACTCAATAACTTTGTGCTATGTTCAAAGGTGACACGATTGATTCCAATAGAAGATAATACTCCCTTCCTACCCATCTTTTTTTTTTTCATAGAGAAATGAATGCTATGATACAAAGGAGGAAACGAGTGTCGCAAGTAAGCAAAACTAGTTCCACCAGTGGAACGTACCTATGCTCAATGTAAGGGGATGCATGCGGGATATGGAAATTTGGGGGAATGTTCCCACCTGGGTATAGGGTGTCAAATTGTGAAGGATATAAATGAGGCTTTTCTTAGTTGAGGATGAAAAAATGCTAAGGCAAATGGTTTATAATGCAAAGTGAGAACCGGCTATAGGCTCAATACTGCAAGCAAGGGAATGACATGCAATTAGAACTTAACACCAAAAAATGTCCCTTTTCATGATATTTAGTCTAATTGGTGTGAAAAAGGGATAAAATTCTACCAAATGGACATCCTTTCAAATCCAATTTGCGAGAGTGAAAGAGACAAGTTCACTCGACAATCTTTTCACTTTTTGAAAATGATTCGAAAAAGATCTTAAATTAAACTCAGTTGGGAGTCCTCTAGGTATAAGGAAACATGTTTGTGAGTGAGAAATGAGACTCAACATAAAGTTATGTATTATCTATAAGGGACTCCTAGTCCTATGGAAAAAATCTTTGCACGAGCACCAAATGAAGCAAAGGATCTAACTAGGGCACCCACATTTGGTATGTCTCTACCACTTGATAACGAAACATCTTATAGCAGATGGAGGGTTCTATGTCACAACAAATGGGTTCGTACCTAAGGAATATGAGTGACAGCTATAGGACAATGCAAAAGTGCATGATGTAATGGATATGTATCCTATATGTTGGGTAGTGAAAATACCTTCCCGTGGTTACAAACGACCAACATAACGTGGAAATCCGCAACAATCCCTGGTGAAAACTACAAAAAACAACTCAATCCATTGTTGTATTAGTCCATTAGGTGAAAAATGACTCAAAACTATAGAAAATGGGTAAAAACTGTTATAAATAGTAACAAAACCAAAAATGACTATGTCATTTTGACTTTTTACCCAAATAGTGAAAATTGGACCAAATTACCTCCGATCTTCAACTGGTGATTACGGGAGCATTGGGTGATGAAATCAAAAACTGTTTGGACCAGGTAATTCCTCTTCCCCTCCTCTTCCTTTCTAGTGGATTAAATTTTTAAATTAGGTTTCAAATTTTGAGTAAATTAGGGCACACATTGAGTAACTCGGTGTACGCGGGATACCATTCGTCGGGTCACGTATACGCGAGGTTATACACAACTGTGTAAAATACAGTGTGCATATACTCAACCCTATATGCAACTGTAAATGCAGCAACCCGCATACAATTCTGTAATCAATGATTTCTATGGTTGCTAACTCAAACTTTGACTTTTATCTGGTAGGATGGTGCTAGAATGGAGGGAAAGAGAGCATGAGGAGGTAGATGCTGCTGTGGACAGAGATCCGAGGGCCCAAATGGACTTGAAAATATGTGTCTTATACAAATTTGGGCACTCAAAGGGATGAGGGCCCAGGTAGGGTTGCTTGAGATTAATTTGGATTACTAGGACCTTGACAGTGAAAGATTCAACCTCGATGGGAAACCATTGAGGATTGAAGTCGAGGATATATACTTTTTGACTGGGTTATCGCACTGGAGTGAGGTGGTAAACCTCAAATCACAGGGAGCTAGGAGAGAAATGAAGATAAAGGAGTACATAGATGCTCACTGTGTAGCAGGGACCCTGAAGGTTGGGAGTTAACTCCCCATCCAAGCGATAAAAAATCTCAGCCTCAAGATTATTGTCCTCATGTGGACCAGGATCACAGGATCGACTTCGTTGCATTAGGAATCGAGGTCGCTCATGTTCTATGTTGTAGAGTGATTGAGACCCAAAATATATGATTGGTGTACCTCACTACTGGCTAATATGAAGAGTCAGTTGATAGAGTGAAAACAAGTTAGCAAGAGGAACTTCGGTTTTTCCTCTATCTTATGCAACTTTTTCTTTGAGCGGGTTCCAGGTTTGGGACCTAGAGTCAAGATTCTTCCGAAAGGACCTTGCAATCTAGCCATGGCATGGTGGACTGAGGTAATGATACAACATGGGGGAGGTAGGGTGCCCACACCCTACAATGAGGATTTCTTCTATTGGTGGAGGCAACAGGTCATTGCTCTGGATGACTACCCCTATGCAAGGATCGACTTCAGAGGGGACCCTAACAT
The DNA here is from genome assembly GCA_010110895.2 of Picea sitchensis. NCBI lineage: Eukaryota > Viridiplantae > Streptophyta > Pinopsida > Pinales > Pinaceae > Picea > Picea sitchensis. The sequence goes on from SNQJ01S0078139.1 coordinate 59,371, forward strand.
GCCACTTCCACCAAGGACCGCCTACGGGGACATAGTTATGTCAAATGTTTTTAAATATTTCATTTTTTGGTATAGTGAAACAAAAATATTTTTGGATGATACTTCAGTACTAACTAGACACTTGTGTGACGTAGACGTGGGTCCGTGACGACTGGATAGGCTTCCCCGACATCATCAGAGGCACCAGGGAGATGATGTGGCAGGAGGAGAAGTTGAGAGATTCCTTCAAATCGTGCAAGGAAACCTATCTCGTTTGACTCATAGGATTTCGATGGCTCAGGTAGAGGATCTACCAAAATCCATGCAGTGACAAGTTGTTGGTGTGCCCAAATCTTGGGTGTGACTCTTTCAGCATCTCGCAAATTCCGTAGTTTGTTACCATGACACACATCTGGTGCCATAGGTTTATATGTCTTGGATCTTGTATTATCGGTTGTATATGTTTTTTGAGGGTGTTAGCCCCAATTTTGTACTATAAACATCATATTTTTTGAAATATATATAAAACAAAGATCTTCGGCTTTACTTATATTACAATGTGTACATTGATGAGATGGTTTTCTTTTCTTTTGTTATGTGACAAATGCCAATCTAAAATGAAATTAGCATAAGCATCAGATACATAATTAGAACTCCTAGGTATGTGAAAATAAGTAATAAAATCAAACTGTCGTTCAAAAGATGTACCCATAGGAATCATTATAGTAAAGTAGGATCACGCATGCGGTAACTGCCATTCAATTGACATACTACTAACTGGGAATCCAGGCGAACCTCTAAAGAGAGAATACCATGTGAGATATCATCACGCAAAAGTTCTATAACTACGCTATATTCGGCCACATTATTTGTGGGTGGCCCTAGGCATACGCCACTTCAAGACACCAGTAGACCCCTGGGTGAGTAAACCACCCAAGCGACAGAAGCCAAGTTCTATGTATGATGAATGGCTCTGTCGTTGAATCCTAAGTATACCGAAGATTTCGTTGACATCTGCCAACCAAGGTAAAACTCGATAAGCAAGTTGAAGATGAAAAAGAAACTGAAAAGATAGTATACAAAGAGTTTCGCCCAAGCTTGGGGCTCAAGCATAATATCTTTTCAAGTAGAGCCCATTCCTGGGCTCGACTAACATATTCCCTTCATAATCTACTAACTCATAGGATCCTTTTTCTAAGACACGTCGCATGATATAAGGTGATATAAGGATCGTGCCACATGGGTTTAAACTTGCATGCCCCCATCGGTTCTTTGGCTTGATCATATAAGAGGACCAAGTCCCCTCAGCATACAACCGAGGATAGATGGACTTATCGTATTGAACCTTGACACATCTTCTTTTTGCCTCGATAGTTATAGAGGCATCTCGATGTTGCTCATCAAGACTCTCTAGGTGTACAAGGCTTCGCTCGAGATTGGAAGTGTCAGGTAGGAGCACGACTTCCAACTTAAGAGAAGGGATTTTGCATTCAACAAGTAAAATAGACTCCACACCGTGTACTAACTGGAAAGGGAAAAATCTGGTGGGAGTATTGACCGAGGTTCAGTATGCCGAGAGTGCGGGATATAGCATAATGTGCCAGTAATACTTACTTTGGCTAACAGTTTTTTGAAAAATGGTCTTGAGAGACTTTTTGATGGTCTCTACCTATCCATTTTCCTGGGGGTAAAAAGGGGAAGAATGACCATGCTTAAACCCCAACTTATATGCTACCTCTTCCATCATTTCTTTCTAAAAATGACAATCTCACTCAAGATACTGAACCGAGCGATAATTTGATTGAATACGAAGAAGGATACAATCTTCCCGTCGGATTTAATTGTAGGCATGGCCTCGACCCACTTATTAAAGTAGTCGATGGCCACGATAAGGTTTTGATTCCCCCCATCCAAATTTGGGTTGCAATCTACAAAGTCCACCTCCCACTTGGTGAAGGGACTGATAGTAATGGCTGGGTGAAGAGGGGATGGATGCGAGTGCATTTTCCAAGTGAACACCTGGTAGGGGTGACACTTCTTAACTGCTTCAACACAATCTTGAAAGATAGATGGCCAGAAATAACTGGCTCGCAAAATTTTATGGGTTGTCACAAGCCCAGATAGATGACCACCACAAGCCCCATTGTGGCAATTGTTTAGGACTGACTCGGCTTCCCCGTGTGTTAAACAACAATGAAGGATATTGTCTATTCCTCGACGATACAAAGTGTCACCGACGATAGTGTAATTCTTATATTGTTATCGTACACATCGTCAGTCATCTCGCGAGAGATGTTGAGTAAACTTCAAAGTTTGAACATAGAGAACAATGTCTCCATACCAGGGGTCAGACGACGAGACAAGAAAAATATGTTCGTCAACAAACAAATCAACATGGATAACATCCTCATCTAGTCATGGAAAGTCATATATTAACTTTGCGAAGACTAGTGATTTCTTGGATTTCGTATAAGCGAAATCGAGATCAAATTCTTGTAAAATGACAATCCATTTATTATGTTTTTCCCCTATGACATGCCTGGTAAGGACCTATTGAAATGGATTTACATCGACAACCACAATACTCTTGCAAAGCAATATATAATGGCATAAACTTTGGACTGTGTGAACGATGACCAAAGCTATCTTTTCAACATGAGAATAATTAAGCTCGAGATCGACTAAGTTTTGAATAAGATAGTAGATGACGTGCTCGTGGAGCTCATCATCTTCTTGAACCAAAATTATACCAATCGTTTCCTCAGATGCGGAGATATAAAGCAATTAATCCCTACTGTAGTCAGGAGACTTCAACAGAGGCACCGATACCAAGGCTTTCTTCAAAGCATCAAAGGACTTCTGGGCTCACTCATCCTAGATAAAAGGGGTGTCCTTGTTCAAAATACACATGAAACCCTTAGTGATATTGGCATAATTTACTATAAACCGACATAAAAATCTATCTTTCCACTATAAACCTTGAAGTTGTCGAATAGTCCGCGGGGGAGGCAATCAAAGTATTACCTCAACCTTTAATGGATCTACCATGATCCCCACCTCAGAAACTAGAAATCTCAAAAGATGACCAGACATAATGCAAAAGATGCACTTATGAGGGTTCAACTGGATCCTATAGTAACAACATCTTTCAAAAACTAGCCGAAGGTGTGTAGAGTGATCTTCTCTCTTATGAGAGTGAGCAGTAAGATTATGAAGGTAAGATTCGACTATATGTTTAAGATCATGGAATGCAAAGGTCATAGCATGTTGGAAGGTTGCTCCGAAGTTTTTGAGGACGAAAGGGATCTTTCAGTATGCGAAAGTACCCCAAGGAAAAATAAATTTCATGTTTTGTTGATCGTCAGGTTTAATTTGAATTTGGTTATACCCTGAAAATCCGTCCATGAAAGAAAACACTTTGCTTCCCACACACTCATCGAGAATCTAATCAATGAAAGGTGTCAGGAAGTTGTCTTTAGGACAGGCTTTGTTTAGGTCACAAAATTCCATGCATACACGGATAGTTCCTTGCTTCGTATTCACCAGAACTAGATTGGATACCCATTCAGTCAAGGGAACCAGGTAGATGAAGCCAACATTAAGTAGCTTCTCTACTTCTTCCTTAATAGTAGGGTCCTTCAGAGGATTGACAGATTTAAGAAATTGTTGAACAGGTTTATCATCCAGTTAAGTTCTAATATCATGCTTGACAATACGAGGGTCAATTCCTGACATCTTTTCATATGACCAAGAAAATACATCTTGGAATTCCTTGAAGAGTTTGGTGTAGATCGGGATTTCTTCTGGAAAACAATCCACACTGATATGTACATTTTCAATCTTTCCAGGCATACAAGAGATATCGATCGTGATGGTAGGAGAAATAATTTCCATGTTTCCTTTGGCATAAATGTTGTTCGTATAAATTAGAACTATGGCATGACCGACTACCACACTCAAAGTAGATCAAAAGTCATCTTGTTCGATTATTTCAAGCTCTGGGAGGAAATAAGAGCAATGATGCACATCATCCTAGGGTTTTTCGGAACCATTCATGGATTCGATGATAGCTTCATCTAAGGGTAAAGTATCATCGAGGAATTTATGTTAAAAATACAACGAAGCGGCCCACACGGGCCTAATAAAAGGATCCTCCTCATCCATCGGCGAGGTAACAAGATCAGGATCAGTGGAAGAGTCAAGAACAACTTGATATGCAATATCTGATGTCGATAGTGTCATGGCCATTCTAGCATGTGACTGACCTTCACAAGACGAAGTCGAGGAAGGTAGGATCCAAGGATCACTAAAATAGGAAGTGAGGAAAGGAATGGACCTATCTCTCAAAACGAGCCTATTGGACATGGCATAAACATGGTGAATCGGTGCCATGAATTCAAAAGTACTCATAAGGGAATAATACATTCCAACACTGATATTCTCAGTTTCCAGCTGAGAATTTTTTATCACGGGGATCGACAGTCCAACAGATGCATTAGGACTAATGTACACAAAGGATAACTGGTCAATTGTCACGATCTTCCTATCATGAGGAAAACAAAGAGTATGGAATATGGACGACACAACGACAATGATATCATAGGTCCAATTGAGTCATAGTAACAATTTATAATCAAGAGGTGCATCAAATACCTCAACCTCCACCTCTACCATCTTCCCACCCAGCTGGACCATAAAGGTAGGAAGAATACCATGAGGGTGGAAGGAATGTTGGAAATATGGCTACAACAGAGATGACGCAGATGATCAAGGCGCAGATAATCAAGGTTGTCATTGATGGC
>SNQJ01S0078139.1:64161-77787 GCA_010110895.2 Picea sitchensis
GAAAAGGAGAGAAATTATTAATAATCTACACTAACTGATTCACCCCCCCCCTCTCAGTTAGTTCATACCTGTAACAAGGAATGACCGTCAAAAGCATTCAACATGTTCGATGATTTAGAAAGGGTGGGAGAACTGAGATATTTCCAACAGATGAGGGACATCACACATGTGGAAGCACCTTCATCAACAATCAGATGTTTGATGGTATACTTGGAGTACCCCATGTGGATTTGTAATGCCACATGGTAAGGCAAGCGAGGCTTCACATCTATGACGCCAAACTTGATAACTTTTGAGCCACTGGGTTCTAGATATCCTAATGCAGATAGCAAGGAATTCCTTTGTGAAGGACATGTCTATAGTACCTCCAGAGCCAACATCACACAAGGGGTTTGACCTAGGTCCTCAACAATAGAGTGGTTATGGGTGGCTCTAGTATTTGGATTGTGGGTAGAGCGCTTGATTACTCCTTTCGAAATATGATGCGGTGGGTCTGATTTTTCGATCTGTAAATTCATCTCCAGAGGAGGAGAGGAGATTATAGACCAGGTATAGCCTGTGAAGAACTATAATCGCGAGATAGAGTGGCAACATGAACTTTAGCATCGACCATATTGATACAAAAACGGTCACCATCTTGCGACATCGGGTTTTGACTCCCACCAACCACATTTCCAACATTTGAGGAGATCGAGGCCATGTGTTGGTTATGGGGGAAAGGATTCATCAGCACGATAGGCAGTAGAGATAATATACTCACAACTTACGCAATTTTGGGGCATAAATGAGTAAGGTAATCATTTGTACAAAGCTTACAAGGAAATTTCACCTTATGTCTTTCTTTCTTTCCCTCTCCAACATTATTATTCATCTTCTCATTATTACCATTGTCCTTGGGTTTATTATTATTTTTCCCACACTTACGATTATTATTACGACCTTTCTTCTTATTATCTCTGGGTTTTTGGTTACAATTCAAGTCGGTCGACGATTACAGGGAATGTTCATTCACCGACTGAGTGGGATTGGAAGACACAAACGAAGCTGGCCCTCTTAGAGACTGGTTTAGAGACAACTCTTTGAAATGGATTTTCATTGAATCTGCAGATTTTACATTCATGGAGCCTACAATACCATCAAAATGAGGTTCAGGATTTTGTATAGGGTCATAGGTTGACCATGGTGTGTGCGGAAGAATGTGGTGTAAAACATCCCAGACTAAATGTATATAATATCGAACTGTTGGGCTTTAAAGATCGCTTCTTCCTCACTGGTAACCCCGGATGTAGCAACATCCTTCGAGATAAGAGGCTGCAAAGACTTAAGGAGCCATTATAAAATAAATTCTGGGGGTATGGAGGTCTTAATCAACCTCTTCCATGTACGCCACTCCTAGATATGATCCGATATATGAGTGGTTGTGTCTTGGCGTAAAGTCGGCATAAGTTCTAGGCCAACATCGTAACAAAATGACAATTGGAAATGGTTAAGGAAGACCAACACCATATGACTAAAGGTACCATATGCCACCCTAGGTAGCTTGATATACCATTTTGCAGCGACTCCAATGAGGGTGCGCTGAAATAATATTAACCGAATAGAATCGTCATTAAGGGAACTCAAGGAGAACCATAGATGAAAGGTAGTAACGTGATCACTAGGATCCTTTCCGTTCTTACCTTCGAATTTCAGAATGTCTGAAGGAAGCTTAGTGGGGATGGGGGGCCATGTAGGATCGTGACACATGAGGTCATTCATCAACTTAGTCAATTCTAGAAGATTAAACATGGATAGAAAGGGGATACGAGGTTGCGACATCTGGACCCAAGCTACCTGGAAAGATTGTTCTTGAGGAACTACAACCCATCCAAGGTTCTGGTAATCACCATGGCCCTGTATGAGATTGTAAGACCCTCCTCCAGAATGATTCATAAGAGTTTGGTTGGGCATCATTCTAGTAGGAATTTTTTGATGGGGGTTTTAAAAATTTCCCCCAACCAGATTGGGGGTTTCACAAGGCGTGAAACTGACCTCCTCCAGGTGTGAATCCTAAGGATAGAGGTGGATTTGTCATGCCAAACATGTTGGTAGGAATCGACACTGAGGAGGTGAGGGTATAGGAAGTAACTTGAGAAAATCTTGTCTGCTAGGTCAGTTGCTCCACCCAAAAGAAAGAGGGTTAGACCCAGGGTTAAAAGAAGGAATTCCTCCCATATTAGGAGTCATTTGAGGGATTTGGGAACCACCAAATGAAAATGGAGTATAAGGAGGTGTAGTTCCCCCAAGTCCAATGCTAGAATTAGGGCCATTCGTTGGGATGGAGTTTGAAAACTGTGAAATACAATTCGGCATACCATAGGAAAAAGGACTAGATGCCATAGGGATGGACTCAACATTATATCCTGGTGAGTGACCAAGAGACCCAAATGGGTTCGAGGCAAGAGATTGAGCATTCACTATAGGACGAGCAGTAGTAATGATAGGTGCCTCCGACACTACAACCATTGTGGTTGCAGGAGTCAAAGGGGTGTCGTTAACTATAGTAGGTGTGGGAGTCGAAGGGGTCCCAGTGTTCTTAAGACTCAATTCGGTACTCATCCTTATAGAATCACAAGTCTGAATAGTGGAGCTGTGTGTACCACATCTAATAGCTCTACGCCTTTTAGAAGGAAAATAATCAAAATATCGTTGTAACTGTAACAAGTGACGGGACCGGCGGGACGCTGGTCCAACTCCATGATGACTTAAGACTCAAGATACAAAAACTAAATCCTAGGGCCAACTAGTAATCAAAGAGCACACCAAAAATCAAACAACCAATATGCACAAAAAAGGGTAACGTGGATGAAAGGGGTCTCCCTCCCTAAAGAAGGTATGTCTCGCCCAAGAGGGGCCTGAGACTCCCTGCTAAATATCGAAGGTAACATAATCAGTTATAACCAGTCGGAAAAATCCCACCGGAGAGGTAATTCTCAATAAATGTTGTGTTTTGTCTGAACCTTATCTGACCGAGGGTACCTGCAGAATAACCCTTGCAAGTAACCTATGTGGCACCTAAGTCAAGAAACTAAGAAACCAATGTATAATCGATGCACAGGTGATCATTCGTAAGTCAATTCCACCATATGGGCAGGGTAGCAAAGCTCGAAACCTTGAAAGTACCACCTCTCAAGGAGGTAAAGGCATTATCAAGATCCCCAGATACGAATAGATCCCCAAAAAAATATCTGACGCTAAGAAGGTATCGGGGGGATATCCCTTCAACCAACCTCGCACGACCTCATGATTAACTCCGGTGTGAGAGGATCCTCCTAATATTACCAATTATACAATAGATTTCTCCACTCCCTTTGTGAGACACATATGTTGATTTAAGAGCCTTGGAGAAGTTTACTCACAACATCCTATTCCAAGGCACTAAATCCTAAGCTAGTTTTTGCACCCTAGAAAATAAATTCATGACTAATCAATTTTAAATTATAGCGTTAATTTTAATGGTCGTGCTTCTTCAAAAATGTATGGTAGTTAAACTCATGATGTTATGATTCAACAAGTAAAGTAAATATGAATACAATGCAAAGTCCTAAGTTCAATTTTCAATGAATGATATACTTCTTAAAAAAAATGCAATTTTCAATTTCAACTCTGTAATTCTGAAGTAAAAATGAAATCTTTCTTTACATGCACTAATCTAATGACAAAGACTCAAAAGATCAAAATGCCAAGCAATACAAAATGCCTAATATTTTTGTATTTTCAATATAAGGAAAATGAAAATGCATGAACTGAACAAAAACTTGATATATAAAAACTCAATTGTGTATAGACACCCGACCCAATGTTCAAGGAAAATCAAAATGAAAAGACACACGGCCCAATGTTCAAGGAAAATCAAAATGAAAAGATGATGAGTAAAACCCTACCCATAAATTCAACCAATGTCAGGTTTCCTGTCATCCCACACACACTTAACAGTCACTACAGAGACCCAAGAAGACTCAACAATCCAAAAAACCTACCCAACAACCACCAAACCCAACAAAGAAGAAAATAAGGCTTATGTACACAACTGTTCAAGGAAACAATGCATACGTACGCAACTTGCAGAATGACAACACACGTATATACACGATCGTCAAGAAAAAAAACCGTGTATATGTTTAAAAAACAAAGCTAGGCAAGGGAGAAGGATTAAAAACTTAGACCCAGAGTGAACAGAGGCTGTCAGGCAATGATACGAAAAGAAACACAATAGGAATGAGAGAAATATAAGGAGAAAAACACTCTAAACCCCAATAAATAAGATTCTTTCCCCAGTATGGTCGCCAATTCTATTACAAGGAAAATATCTTTATGGCAAGGGGAAAACCACAACAGACGGAAATGATTGCATAAATAAACTCTATTCTCAAGTATTATATATAAACAAATATGTTATCAAGATAATATAAAATGCCTACCTCGTCTAGACATTTGATGGAGTCCACCATTGAGCACTTGACCCAAAACAAAATACCTGCAACTAGTCCTCAACAAACAAGAAAAGAAAGCATATGGTGATAATAAATTAAGTTAGCACATTCAATAGAATAATCCATTAATAAACATGACAAGTACACCCATGGAATAATAATTAAAATATTTGCGAGATATCAATTGGATGGGAAATGAGTATTTCTATTAATATATGATCATCAGAAGTGAAAATGTTATAGACTTCTGTGTCGACACGGTTCAGAACCGAGAAACTAAGTTCCTTCTAGTTGGGCCTCCACCAATTCAATCCTCCACCAAAGGAAAGCTCATAGAAGAGAGACAATGAAGTTCTCAATCAATAAGGGAAGAGTTTGGGGGCTGAACACTGTGTTCAGACTTAAAGGACAAAGGGATGCAGACTCAATATGAGGTAAACAATTTATCCATAGTAACTTTGCTCTCAAAGCTGAATTATTTCTCCTCCTTTACATAGCTTGGAATTGTCCCATTTATAGCCTTCAAATGGAACTGAAGGTTCGAGTCAGAACATTTCCAGTATATGGAAGTCCAAGGATCATAGATCTCCTATCGTGACATGGAAACCTAACACCATTTTTCATTTTTGGGCACAAATATCGATGTACGCACACTGTAGTGGTGCAACCTGCGTATACACTTGTTGTATAGTAGGAAAGGTGCATACATGTGGAAAAAATGTATTTTTTAGCTCTAGGATTTTCAAAAAGGGATGAAACGTCTGCATAGGGAAATTGAAAAAGGCCCTCTATGCAAGATTGCATAGGGTGAGGCAAATCTTGCTATAAAATTCATGCAACAGTGAATAACCGACAGACCGAGCACTAGTCTATTGTGCTTGAGACGTTAGGTACCATTGCTGACCAGAAATTTAGTATTTTGATAGATATGGGTGCTACATAGAGATTTATTTATGGTGCAATGCTCAAAAGAATTAAGGTAAGGGCAGTCAAACATGACTTTTTTAGCTATGTGGAAATGGATTCGGGAGCCAAGCAGAAGGTTGGAGGAAACATTACGGACTGTAGCCTCAACCTGAGAGATTTTGTAATGAAGGCCAACCTGTACATCACAATATTAGGATCTTATGACATCGTGATCAATATGGACTCATTGGAATCACATGATGCGATACTCAAATGTAAGATGAAACGGTTGAGTTTTACCGATGATGAGGAACAGAGACAAGTGATTGTAGGAAGAAACCAGGGAGTTTCCCTAAGGTTCAAATCTTCCCTACAACTATGGACGAGTATGCACAAAGGATGCAAGATTTATGCAATATTAGCGTTGAATGAAAGGGGTGTGGTGAAACGATTAGAAAAACTTTTGGTAGTATGAGAGTTTGCGGATGTGTTCCCAAAAGAGTTACGAGGTTTTCCACCCAAAAGAGAGATGGAATTTACCATCGACTTAAAACCTGGAACTGAAACGATAGAAACAACACCTTATCGGATGTCAACGCCTGAGTTACATGAGTTGAAAATGAAACTAAAGGAGATGTTGGACCTAGGACTTATATGTCCAAGTGTGTCACCTTGGGGTGCGTCTGTTATTTTCATACGGAAGAAGGATGGGTCATGGAAACTCTACATTGAATACTATCAATTGAACAAGGCAACGATCAAGAACCAGTGTCTGTTTCTAAGAATAGACAATTTGTTTGACCAAATGAAAGTCGCGATGATGTTTTCGAAGATCGACTTAAGATCAGGATATCACCAGTTACAGATCAAAGAGGAATATATTCCTAATACCACATTCAAGAGAAGGTTTTGAAAGTACGAGCTTACCATTTTACAATTTGGACTAACAAATTCCCTAGGGGTATTCATGATCTTGATGAAGGGGGTGTTCTGCGAATACTTGGACAAGTTTTTTCAAGTCTTCATTAACGACATATTGATATATTCTCGAAATATGAAAGAACATGATGAACATTTGTGCTTGGTACTACATTGTTTATGAGAGAACAATTTATATGGGAAACTGTCGAAATGCTCTTTTTATCAATCGAGCATTCATTATTTGGGGCATTTTATCTTCACCAAAGGCATCACTGTGGATCTAGTGATGGTAGAGGCTATTATGGAATGACCTGTGCCGATGAACATACCATAAGTATGTAGCTTCATGGGTTTAGCAGGATATTATCGATGGTTCATCGAATGTTTTTCGAAGATAACAAATCTAATCACAGAATTGCAGAAGAAAAACAAGAATTTTGTATGGACCAAGAAATGCGAGGAAGCATTTCGAAGGCTCAAGGAGTTTTTGACAATAGAGATGATACTAAAAGTCCTCGACATGGACAAGGAATTATTGGTATGCACAGACGCATCCAAGAAAGTATTAGGCAGAGTCTTGATGCAAGACAGTCGAGTTATTGCTTAAATATCAAGGAAGTTATGAAAGCATGAGGAGAACTATGCGATGCACGATTTGGAGTTGTTGTCCATTATGTATTCCCTAAGAGTGTGGAGGCACTACCTGATTGGATGAAAATTCGAACTGAAAACATACAACTGTGGTTTGTAGCACATTTTTACACAAAGTGACTTGAATGCGCGACAAAGGCGTTGGTCAGAACTTCTTAGAGAGTACGGTTTTGAGATTACCTACATAAAAGGAATAGTGAATAGATTGGAATATGTGTTGTGTCAGACACCATGCATATTTTCCATGATACATCTTTAGACAAATCTTCGTGAAAATATTCTAACTATACAACATGACGATGACTGGTATAAAGAGGTTAAGGAAAATATTAGACAAGACACCATGTTGGTACCAACATTTGAGGGATTTACTGTGGAAAATGAAATATTAATGAGGTATAATAACCATATTTATGTACCGACTAACGACAAGTTGAGAAATTTGATCTTAAACGAAGCTCATAGAGAAGTGTACATGGCTCATCTAGGAGTCACGAAGATGAGGGAAGACCTTAAACCCTTATTCTTCTGGAAAGGAATGAAGGTGGACATAGTCAACTACATGGCGAGATGTCTAGAATGTCAGTAAGTGAAGGCCAAACATAGACATCTAGCAATATTACTATAGCCACATGCTATTCCAAAATTGAAATGGGAGGTCATTTCTATGGACTTCATTGTGGGATTATCGCTGACAACAAGGAGGCATGACTTGATTTTCATGGTAGTTGACACTCTGATGAAGAGTGCACATTGTATCCATGTGTGTACGGCGTATCAGGCACCAAACATAGCTAGAATTTTTATTAGCGATATTGTGAGATTTCATGGCATGCCTAAGAGTATCATATCCGATCAAGGGTTGATATTTACATGGCGATTTTGGACTAGTTTCTAAGAACCTTAACTTTAGTAGCGTGTATCACCTGGAGACAGATGGGCAGATAGAAAGAATGAACCAAATCTTGGAAGATATGTTTCGTATGTATGTGTTGGACCAGCAAAAGCAGTGGGAGGAGTTATTTCCATTGGTAGAGTTTGAGTACAACAACAACTATCAAAGCACCATTAAGATGGCACCCTTTGAGTTTATTTATGGGTGACCATGTCAGATTCCTTTGAGCTAGGATTGACTTGAGGATAGGGTCCTAGTAGGACCAGAAGTGATCGAAGAAACAAAAGAACAAATGAAAATGATAAGAAAAAGGATTAAATAAGTGCAAGATCGACTTAAGAGTTATGTCTATGCATGTCATGTTGACAGTAGTTATGAAGTTGGTGATCGAGTCTTCTAGCGGGTGAACCTGTACAAGAGTTAGATCAAGTTTGGAAAGGGTGCTAAACTCTCTCCTAGGTTTGTGGGACCTTTTGAAGTTGTGGAAAAGAAAGGGCCTGTGGCCTATCGACTAGCCTTGCCTGATTCTTTGAGGCATATGTACGATGTTTTTCATGTATCGTTTTTGAGACATTATGTTAGTGATCCTACACATTTGATTGACATGAGTTCTTTATAGGTGTAAGACAAGGGTGTGCTTAGGGTGGAGCCAATCTGCTTTCTGTACCATCACATTCAACAACTATGACGTTGAAACGACGTTGAACAGTTGATCAAGTCAAGGTCCAGTGGGACAATTATATTCCACACTCGGCTAACTGGGAGGACGCTTATGATATGCACCAACAGTTTCCATTTTTGTTTAATAGTTAGAAATTTAGATATTGTCAGATGCTTTATTTACTATATATATACTGTGAAACTTCAGGTTGAAGTTTAAAACAAGAGGGGGTGTATGTAACATCCTGCTCTTGCGAGCACATGTTATTGACTTATTATTTGAGGACACTTGCATGCAAGTGATCCAATTTTAGTATATGGTTTTTTTTTCACTTATGGATTCTTAAGATGATGTAGATGGATTATGATGTTAGGTTATTTGATATCTATGTATTGACATATGCTATTGATGAGTTTCCCTTGATTGTGCATGATACTTGATGGATTGAGGATGCCACTAACATCAATGGACCTCCTTGGACTTTGGATCGAGTAAGCAAGTGTGATGTATTGGTTGGGGTATTTTTATTTATGCATATGTGACATATGATCGGGTATATTATGATGTTGTTTATGGATCATTGATAGTGTTTCGTTGATGGATACAGACTGACGATTTCTTGCTAATGAGACTCACATAAGGAGTAAATGGGCCATGCACAACAACCAAATATAGAGGGAGGGGTGTGGCAACAACCCTGTCACAGCCTATTAGCACTCCAGCTGTGGTTCAAATTGTAGGTTAATGATTACCTAGTTAGAGATATCCACGATGTCGTGAGGGCAGACTAAGACAGTCTCTCACGAATATTCTAAGGGGCGCACAATAAGGTAGGGTCCTTATTCCTTAAAGGCCCTTAGTCTCTGAGAAGGTCACCTGAATGGAGTATTGACTCGAAGGGTTGGAAAAATACCAAAACCAGTCAAAGGCGAGTGACACCCTTGGAGCACATAGAGCGTCTTGAAGGGAACGTCATGTAATTAAAATTTGAGTCAAAGGAGAGTGGCACCCTTGGAGAACAAAGTGCGTCTTGAAGGGCACGTCGTGGTATAAAAAAAATGAGTCAATGAATCTAGGTGGCCTAGAAAACTTGATCGAATGTTAAACCTTAAAATTTTGAGCAGTTGCCTAATTAATTAATTGATTAATTAATTAACTAAAGAATGAATTTAACTAAGAATAATTTTAAGGGTCTAGGAATTTGCAAATAAATATTTAAATAAAGCCTAAGTCTAAGTGAGTGAGAAGACTAAAAACTAAAAAAATAGATTAAATGATGAGGGGATGAAATAAATCAAATTAAGAATCAATGAAAATAAAAATAAATCCTAAGGAATGATTAATACACTTGTGCAAGTAAATACTAAATACTAAATTTAGTTGAGAAAGCAATAAAGAATAAATGTGTAAGCATAGAAAGGTATCTAGTCTAGTCACTAACTAAACAAATTTCATAAATTAAACACAACTTAGTTTTAGAAATGCGTTAGTCATTAAAAGGGAAATAAAGGGAATAAAGGGACAACTAGGAGTGATTTTAGGAGTAATTTAAGGATGGTTGAGGGAAATTGACATTTAATTAATTAAATTATGGATTTATTAGTGCAACTAAGGGAACAAGTGACAAGTGTATGGGAGAAATAATTCCTAGTTAAATTATTAAAAAAAAATGAATTAAATGTGCAAATGGCAAGTTGTCACTAAGAAAAATTCTATAAAGGAAATGGTTGAGAGGAGGAATGAATCATGATTGGTACGAGTAAGGTTACGCTGCAGAAATTCTGATTGGTTTTACTTGTGAGAGTTGGGAGACCTAGCTCGAGTGAGAGAGTGGTAGCTCTACCTTGCGAGGCAAGCTGGGAGCTAGAGTATTCTGGTTATGTTTTTGCATGGCCCCTTTGTGGCTCCGAGGGATAAGGGGGAAGAAGAGTACCCCTATCATTGGTTGGGAGGTACTGATGAACTTTTCACGGTTAGCAAGTAGGGAGCTGGACGGAGCGCAAGCACAGGAGAACATCTTTGACTTCTCTCCTTCGGTCACAATATTTTCATTTTGAATTTGCAATTATGTCAACTTTTTATTGTGTATATATCTTAGAATATAGATGGTCCATGTAATTTTTGTAAGATTTATTTAGAATAAAATGGTTCTGCTAAATTCCTAATATCTCTGTGAATTTCTTCTCCCTCTTGCCCAACGATTTTCTACATGTTATAACATTGTGTTTTATGTTTGACATGTTATACATTGCGATTTAATGTTGAGTGGATAAATTGTCTCTGCATTTGTATTTTTGGTATCCAAATTATTCTGAGTGGATAAATTGTCTCTGTGTTTGAATCGATTCGTCGAACATTGCATGTTCAATGCTCGAAAAAAGTTCTTTTCTTTGTGATGGCATGCTATTTATTCAATTTTTATGAGCAATTTAAATCCCTGCGATTTCCCTTAAGATATCTGCGATGGCAATATTTTTTTACAAATTTTTTATGAGTGATTTAAACCTCTACGATTTCCCTTAAGATCTCTGCGATGGAAGGAATTTTCTGCATTATTTTTATGAGTAATTTAAACCCGTGCGAATTTCCCTTCAAGATCACTGCGTTCTGTATAAATCCTCAACATTTTGTAAATGGGTATTCTCTGAGTTTTATATCTCTGCATTTAAATGATGTGTAAACTTTCCCTTTGCGTTGATGAGTAAACTTGGCTAGCGATGGGAGTAGCCAAGCGATTTTTTCTTATGGTACAACTCTGCATTTTTGCAAAATTTTATCTCTGTTCTTTTGGAAGAGCCTTAGCTCTATGCCTTCTCTCTTGCCCAACACATTACATCTTTTAAACTCAGCGTTGAGGAAGAGAATCAACTTTGTGATTTCCTTCTTTCCCTGTGAACTCATACATGTCTCTCTGCATTTTTTTACTCAGTGATACCATATGTTTTACACCCCACGATTTCCATGCAAGGTGTCATGTCCCTATGCATTTTTAAGTGTAATTCGTTCCCATCTTGTGGGGGAAACTAGCCTGATTTGTTACATCAATACCTCTTCATTTTTAAGTGTAAATCGTGCCCAACATGTGCGAGAAACTAGCCTCCGATTTTACCATGCATGCTCTGTGTTTCGAAGGATTTATTCACTCAACAACAATACCTAAAGATCCCCTACATTTTTCCATTCCCACTCTACGTTTTGAAGGATTTATCACTTAGTAAAAACTACATAAAGATCCCATGTGGTTTTTACCATGCATGCTATGCATTTGAAGGATTTATCACCCAACAACATTACATCTTCAATCTCTACAATTTTTCCTTTTTACTTAGTGATTTTCCACTCAACACATAGCGTTTTCACTTGACTTGTTCTCTGTGATTTCCACCTTTTACTCATTTTATTTATTGATTTTTACTCAGCGACTTGCCAAGAGATTGCCAACACATTCATACACTGGTTTCCCTTTTTCTTACTCACTTATTTTTGTGATTAAGGCACCCCATGTGTATGGGAACCCTCTGTTTAGGTGGAAAACTCAACTTATTTATGCCATCTATTTATCTTTTTTTAATGGGCGTAATTGATATTTGATATGTGTAGTTTTATTATATGTTTTTGTTTTGTTACATTTTTATTAAATGTTTTATTAAATAATTGATATTTGATATATAGGCCCAATATTTTAATATGTATCACATGTCATTTAAAGAGGCTTAGGTACTCATGAATAAATTCAAGGAACCTAAGTATATATTTCTCTTCGTGCTTGATATAATGTTGAATCGTGATAAAATAATTACATTTACTTTCGCGCCTCGATTAATGTCTAGGTGTGACCACTTAAGAATTAGACCATCGTGCGCCATGAATAACGTTGATGTATGGCGAGACATGTTTATAATTTATTCTTGCATCCACTAAATTGATGAGTGATTGATTGAGTAGATATAATTTGTTGTGTGCAATGAAAATATAATGTAATGAATGATTGTTGTAGATATTAGACTTCTTGCGTGCACTGAAAAATATAATGTAATTTATGATTGCTTAGATATTAGACTTCTTGCAAAAATGAAATTTATTCTTGCTCTGATACCATTCTCCCACTTCTTGTTTTCTTTGCATCTAGGGGTCCAGGGGATTATATAGTCAACAATCCAGGGCAACAATGCCCATTTTTAAACTACACCAGGAGAAATTTTCTGTGCTCACAGACTTTGTCAATGAATATGAAACATTCTTCAACACCTTCTTTTCCTCAACCATGTCTCTCACGAAGTGATACTGAAGATCAATATTCTTTGTCTTTGAATGATAAGCTGGGTTCTTTACCAGGAAGATTGCACTCTGAATTTCACAATCTAATCTCACTGCTTGTTGTACCAACCCAATACCTGAACACAATATTTGTAGCCATACTGCTTCCTTGCTTGCATGAGTGGCTAGCATGTATTCAGCTTCTGTAGTTGAGAGTGCCACTACAGCCTATCCTTTTCTCATCCAACTGATTGCTCCTCCAAATAGGTTAAACACGTACCCACTTGTAGATCTTCTGCGATCTAGATCTCCAGCCCAGTCTGCATCAACAAAGCCATGTATGTCCAACATTCTTTCCAATATTGGTCTTCCTTGGTACTAGCAAAATCAATAATTGGTAGTGCCACAAAGATACCTGAAGACCATGTTTACTATTGTCCAATGCTCCTTCCCTGGTTTTGACATATACCTGCTCAAAACTCCCCCTGCATGTGCAATGTCCGGTCTAGTACAAACCATTGCATACATCAAACTTCCAACTACACTGGCATACGAAACATGGGACATGTCATCTTCTTCTCCTGTGTCTTGGGACACTGATCTACAGATAAATTTACACCTATAGGAATAGGAAACTTGACTGGTTTACTTCCATGCATATTAAACCTCTGCAATATCGTCTCAACATATTTTTTGTGATTCAACCAGAGTTTCTTGTTTGCACGATCTCTTTTAATATCCATTCCCAGAATGAAGTTAGCAACACCAAGATCCTTCATGTCAAATTTGGAGGATAGCTGTGATTTCACCTCCTTGATAACATCTATGTTATTTCCTACCAACAACATGTCATCAACATACAA
>SNQJ01S0078140.1:26082-41629 GCA_010110895.2 Picea sitchensis
TAGTCGGGTAGTACGGCTAAGGGTACGATCTATCCTCCTTAGTTAGTGCCCTGAGATATTGGGCCGAGTACTATTGTTGGACCCCACACGTCTATCAGAGAGCTATAGCATAGGGAAAACCCTTGTCTATAGAACCCTTGAATACCTAAACCTTGGGGGACAGAAACATAAACACATTAAAACCGACTAGATCTATTGACGTGAAACTGTGTTCGGGTTGACAAGTAAATACACATTTCTTTCTGGTTAAGAATTTGGGGATTTCATCACTGCAATATTCTTCAGACCAAGTATAACTCCTCAAAAGGTATGGAATTTGTTTCACCATTATTTGATACCTATTCCATTAGATTCATCTCTTCTCCCTTATCACAGTCATCCATATCATTTTTCGGCAAAAAATTTTTGACCCCGCCCACCCCTTTTCAGTTCACCCATCCTCATGGCTCATACCCGTAGCCAAGAACTGGAGTCTCTCTTCAACACCTTGCAATCCAGTTTCCTTGAGACCTAAAAAGAAGTGAAAAAACTCAGTGCTACTATTGCCTCCCGAGATACATCCATCAATATCACCATAAATGCATCTGTACAGTCCTCAATGGAGGAAGTCAAACAAGAACTGACCACCTAGCTTGAATCTATCTTTGCATCACTCTGCACCAAACTAAAGATCCCTACTGATGACCCTTTTCCTGACGCCCATCCAAATACTGAAGGTGAACCTTCATACCATTCCCATACCTTTCATCCCCATCACTTTCAACGTGACATACGCCTTCCACGGGTGGATGTAACCAAATTTGATGGCTCAGACCCCATTGGTTGGGTCACCCAAATAGAACATTATTTCTCTTTATACGAAATTACATATGACTTGGCCAAACTCAGGTATGGTGTTCTCCATCTAGATCAAGAACGCTGGCGATGGTGGCAATGGAGAAAAACTTCCCGTAAAGGGTATATTTCTTGGACCCAATTTGTGATTGAGCTTTATGAACGCTTTGACACTGACACCAACCATTTGGTCCATTTGACAAAATTGAAACAATCAAGAACAGTCGAAGACTTCATAACTGCATTTGAGCACCTAGCTTTTCGAACAGAGGGCATGACTGATGCTTTCTTTTGAGAGTGTTTTATTAGTGGCCTTAAGGAGGAGATTCAGGGCCATGTCCTCATGGATCGACCCTCGAGTTGGGTGGAGGCTACTAAAAAAGATAAAGAAGCACAACAAGTTGTATCCTCTCAAACCCATAAACCTTCCTTTATCAATTGCCCTAAACCCATAAATCCCACTACTCCCTCTGCCCCATTAAAGATCCAAAAATTGACTAGGCTTGAAATGGATGAATGCCAACTCAAAGGCCTTTGTTATAATTGTGATGAAAAATATTTCCCGAGCCACAAATGTAAGGAACAAAATCTTTTTATGGCCATCTCTGAGGATATTTTGGAAGAGGATGTTGAAACTCCTATTGTGCCTGAGTCACCTGAAATCACTAACATAACCCCTCCCTCCGACCCTCCCGAAGTAGAACCGATCATTTCCCTCAATGCTCTCACTGGCTTCTCTGCCCCCCAAACCCTCAAGTTAATTGGTTACATCAAGCATTGAAAGTTCATCATTTTGGTTGATAGTGGAAGTACCCATAATTTTATTCATCGCCGCATTGCCCAAGAAACCCATTGCTACATCCATGCCATCAACAATTTCCAAATTATGATTGTCAATGGTGGTTCCATGAAATGTGGAGGGCACTGTGAAAATGTGCATCTCCAAATCGGTGACTACCACCTCAAAACCCATATGTTTTCTATTGACATGGGTGATTGTGACATTGTGTTGGGTACAGATTGGCTAAGGACCTTGGGTCCCATTCTCATGGATTTTAAGGACTTAACCATGCAATTCAACTAGGACGGCCACCAATATAAATTCCAAGGCATCACTGTTGGTTCACCTGAGGTCATTAGTTCCCATCATATGGAAAATATTCTAAAAAAAAGTTACTCTGGAGTCATTTCCCAACTCCATGCCATACAAGCAACATAGACACCCCCGGTGCCACAAGACCTCCAAGCTCTCCTTTATAAACATAAAATGGTATTTTCCACTCCCCAAGGACTCCCTCCTTCTCGTGGTGTTCATGATCATTCCATTCCCCTAGTACTAGGAAGCCTTCCTCCCAATATCCGTCTGTATCGCCACCCCTTTTCACAAAAAAATGAAATTGAGAAAATGGTCCAGGAACTCCTTACTACAGGCGTTATCTGTCCTAGTACAAGCCCTTACTCTTCTTCATTAGTCATGGTCCTGAAGACAGAAGGTTCTTGGAGAATGTGTCCTGACTTTCATGCCCTCAACAAACTAACCATTAAAGATAAATTTCCCATTCCTGTCATTAATGACCTCCTGGATGAATTGAGTGGAGCCCAATTCTTTACTAAACTTGATCTTCGCTCGGGCTATCACCAAATAGGTATGAAAGAGGCAAACATCCCCAAGATGGCCTTTCGAACTCATGAGGGCCACTATGAGTTTTTGGTCATGCCCTTTGGCTTATGTAATGCCCCCTCCACCTTCCAAAGCCTCATGAATCATGTCTTCCATCCCTTTCTCCATCATTTTGTCTTATTTTTCTTTGATGATATCCTCATCTATAGAAAAACCTGGACAGACCGTCTTACTCATGTGGATCAAGTTCTCCATCTACTCTCTCAACACCAACTTTTCTTGAAACAGTCTAAATGTGCTTTTGGTGCCTCAGAAGTAGAATACTTGGGTCATCTGGTGGGCAAAGATGGCGTCAGGGTGGACCTGAAAAAGACTGAAGCTATGCAAGACTGGCCACACCCAAAGACTCTCAAAATCTTGTGTGGATTTTTGGGCCTCATAGGGTATTATCATAAGTTTGTTAGGAACTATGGAAAGATTGCAGCACCTCTCATTGCTCTCCTAAAAAATGACTCTTTCACTTGGACTACAACAGCGGTTCAAGATTTTCAAACCTTGAAGACAACCATGTGCACCACTCCGGTTTTGGCCCTTCCTGATTTCACAAAGACCTTTGTGTTCAAATGTGATTCCTCAGGGAAAGGAATTGGCATTGTCCTTATGCAAGAGGGTCAACCTTTGGCTTTCACCAGCAAGCAACTGTCTGAAAGGAATCTGGGCAAACCCATTTATGAAAAGGAAATGTTGGCTATTCTACATGTTGTTGAGATGTGGCATCCTTATCTCTTGGGGCAATGCTTCCAAATTAAGACCGACCATCAAAGCCTCAAGTACTTTCTGGAACAACACATTTCCTCCTACTAGCAACAAAAATGGGTGACTAATCTCTTTGGATATGATTATGAGATCATTTACAAGAAGGGCAAAGACAATGTCGTGGTAGATGCACTGTCCCAAAAATATGANGGGGAGTCGAAGCCTTGGTCTGCAATTGGCTCCAAGTTGTGCACTAGGAATGGCTTCAAGATCCCAAAAGTTCACATCTGATCCAACAATTGCAGACCAAGGCTTCGACTCCCCTAGGGTACTCCTGGTTCTAGGATGAGCTTTGATACAAAGGATGTTTGTATTTAAGTAAACAATCTAAGATTAAATCCATGGTACTTTCTGAGCTTCATGCTACACCCACAGTGGGGCACTTAATGTTCACCAAAACATATGACAGGGTCAAACGTTCTTTTTTCTGGGATGGTATGAAACAAGACATCTGCAATTTTGTTGTTGAATGTGAGGTGTGTCAATGCAACAAGGAAGAAATAGTCAAATCTTCGGGCACACTACAACCGCTTCTGATTCCCCCTACTCTTTGGAAGGATATCTCTATGGACTTTATTACCGACTTACCCAAATTGGGGAATAAAGCAGTGATAATGGTGGTTGTGGATTTCCTTTCCAAGTATGCTCATTTCTGGGCTCTTCACCACCCATTTACTGCATCCATGGTGGCTCAAATTTTCATGGATCAGGTCTTCAAGCTTCATGGTATGCCGCACTCTATTGTTTCTGATCGTGACCCAACTTTCACAAGCAATTTTTCGCAAGAATTGTTTAAGCTACAAGGCACCCAATTGCATATCAGTGCAACTTATCATCCCCAGATAGATGGTCAAACGGAAGTTGTCAACAAGTGTTTGGAAACATATCTGAGGTGCTTTGCCTCTAAAAAAAAACACCAGTGGGCTAAATGCTTACCCCTCGCGAATGGTGGTACAACACTTCATACCATACAACCACTCGCATGACTCCTTTTGAAGTGGTATATGGATAGAATCCACCTTTAGTTCTCTCATACTTACTGGGTACCTCGAAGGTCCAAGAGGTTGACCAAACACTTATATTCTGAGAGGATATTCTTTGTACCCTTAAAGAGAACTTGGTTATGGCAGATAATCGCATGAAGAAGCAAGCAGATCAAGGTCCCTCTGAACGTCAATTTGCAAAAGGGGATCAGGTGTTTCTTCGACTGCAACCATATAAGAAAACTTCCCTCAAGGCTGAGAATTGTCAGAAGCTAGCGCCCAAATTTTATGGTCCTTATACAGTTCTGAAGCGTGTGGGACAAGTCGCATATCAGTTAGCTCTCCCCATTAAGTCGAAGCTACATCCTGTTTTTCATGTTTCATGCTTAAAGAAGGTGATTGGAACTAGGTGCCAAATTCAAACCAACCTTCCAGAGTTAGCTAAAGAAGGATCCATTTGGCTATATCCAGAAGCAGTTTTGGACCAGCATGAGCATCACATACATTAGTGAACCATCAAGGAAGTGCTAGTCCAGTGGAAAGATATGACTCCAGGATATGCCACTTGGGAACCAGCTACCATTCTGCAACAGTTTCCGCATCTCAAGCATTGAGGACAAGGCTGTTTTTAAGGGGGTGGACATGTTAAGGTCCTAACCTGCACTTAGGTAGATCAATGTATTCATATGTAATAAAGGTCAATATTAATAAGGCCTTTCAATAAAATGGAATAAGGCAGATGTAAGAAGACCTAATAGAAGCTTCCGCTTCTAGAAGGATCTTCCTCTAGATGCTTCTCTTTATAGACATATTTAGTATAAATAAGGGTCGAGGGTATGAAAACCCTAGCTGGGAGATTATTGTAACAGAGCACTACTCGACTGGAGGTTGCCCCCTCGAAGAGGCCTATGAACATTGTTTTCTGAATCAAAGTGCTATTTCAGTTGTTGCTCTTATATTATTTATGTGTTATTGTGGAGATTATGCTGGTTATATTACTGTTATTCTGCCATTTCTAGCATTTCATTTCTGTTCTGCGTATTTATTATATCTGGTATCTTCCATTCTAGTTCAAGAAAGAAAAAATAATTAAATCCTTGATTATCTCAGAACCAAACAATGGGAGGAGGATTTTTCAAGGGAACCATACCCGATGTAAAGGTTGACCCTATGGTGGCACAAGAAACTAAGCAAAGAATTGAAATTGCACAGATGAATAGAACTATCAAGAAAATGCAGAATCAGATAACTAGACTAATAAAGGGAGATAATTATGTGGAAAATCCAAGAATGCCAATCCCAGAGAAAAGAAGGAACCCTCCCCAAGAAAAAAGAGTGAGGTTTGAGAACACGAATAATATACAAATACCAAGGTTTCCCATACAACCTACTCCTAATGTCATTGTTCTGGATGATGCGTATGATGAGAAATTAATTGAGCAAGGGAAGTATTAATCACCTGATGAAATCTCCAAAACTGTGCAGATCGATGGATGTAAGACGTCCATGTATATATTTGAAGAGGGTGACAACAATCCCAACTCACAAGAAAACATCATCCAGACAAGAGGATTTGTAAATAGAACAAAAAATAAAGGCGATTCTTAAAAAGAAAAAGAAAAAATAAATGAGAAAAGAGAAAATGAGAAAGTGACGGATAGCATTGGAAGTAAAAGGAAACACATGATGTCAAACTGCACTCAAATGAAATATAATGTCGTAGAGGATTTGATTAAATTAAGGATAACCCTTCCCTTTATGAAAGTGGTGAAGATTCCCTAGCAAAGAGAAAACATTTTGAAATTGTAGGACGATCCATTTGAAAGAGCATAAGTTGTTGTTACCAGTCCAAAACAAATCCCTATCCAGTCAACTTCCAAGCTGAGAGGTAAAATTATGCCCTTTTACATTTCAATTGAAAATCATGTTGTTTCACTACATAATTGTTTGGTTGACATGAGTGCGACAAATAATATTATGTCATTGGAAATCATGGAGGCATTGGGCATGAGTTGCACCAAGTATTATGAAACCGTTGAAAGTATATATGGAATTGATTCTAGAAAAGTGCCATCTTATGGAGAGATCAAGGACTTTTATTCTTGGATTACGACAACCCCCGATATTATCACAGTTTTCAATATTATTGTGGTGGACCTTCCTCTGTCATATGGAGTTGTGCTAGGAAGATATTGGAAATCTATGATCCGAGGATATATAATGAACGATGGAAGTTGTATGACATTTCCAGGAAAAGAAGGAGCAATGATTAAAGTGCTTTGTTAGCCTAGAAAAACCTTCTCTTCCAAGAAGAAGGGAAATGAATTGATGGAGGATTATATAGATGTTGAGATTGGAAACTATGCTATCCTAGACATATAGGATAATGAAATCCTATAGCAAGTTCAAGATGCAGAGAATCAAGAATGTATGTTTGAAGGCTGTTGGAAGATGTCTTTCGATGGAGCCTGTTCAAATTACGGGAGCGGAGTTGGGATTTTTCTTCTGAGCCCAAATAAGGTTATGCATCCACATGTTATTAGATTGGAATTTTCATGCACTAATAATGAGGAATAATATGAATCCTTGATTCAGTGGATGATCCTTTCTCAAGAAAATAAAATAGAACATCTAATTTTAACTAGCGAATCAGATTTGGTGATCAATCAGATTACCCAGAGGTATAAAATAAAAAAGGAAAGACCTATGTTATATTTCAAAAGAGTTAACGAATTGATGGAATATTTCAGTTCCTTCAACATTTCTTTCATTCCAAGGGACAATAATCACAAGGAAGATTCATTAGCCTTGCTAGCCTCATTGTCAAACCCAGACAATATCCAAAGAAAAATGTCTTTCAATGTAGAAAGAGATTTTTGACTATCCATGCCCAATAACATTATATATTTGCAAGTATTTGAGAACGATGAATGTTGGTCCTTGACCATGTTTTGGGAGATCCTTGGTTAGGTTGACCTATTTTGGGACTTCGATAGCATGTAGAAGATGGAGTGCAAGACGAAGAAAATATCGCGGGATCTCGACCCCTTTTTGGGTCCTTTTTGGGATTTGGGAATATGTAACAGGAATGGGATGTCGGCCCATGGGTTTACTCATGTTTAGGCCTATTTTGTATGTATAAATATAAGGTTAGGCAATGTAATAAGTAGTTGAATAGTGCACAAGTGTTGTGCAAATTGGCTAAGTGCTAAGAGTGGGATCTGTGTGATCAAGAAGTGTAAGGCTTCATGCATACTGTATGAGACTTGTAGAGCTAAGTGTGAGTCATTGTAAGAGACTGTGAAGGCTTTATGTTGCAATGCAAGAAAGGAGGATCTAGCGAGATGTGTAGATCTCCTATCTTATGTAGAGTAAGGGTTTTGGCTCAGTGCATGTAGATGACTGATTGAAGCTAATAAAGAAGAAGAGTTGATGGACGTATCCCTAGGGTGGGGATGAACCATGTAAATACTATGCTACTCTGCTTTAGAAATGTTCTAATGTGCTTATGTGTTATGTGCTAAATGCTTTGATATAGATAGATAGATCTATTTATGCTCTATGCTTATGATGAATCTGGATGTTAGATCTGACATCTGTGAACTTGCTTAGTGCTTGAATCTGCTAGATCTGATCTAATTCCTTTGCTAAGTGCTTATATATGTTAGATCAGGGTGAATTTTGCGATGCTCTATTTCCTCTGCGGAGTAGATATTGGTTATCTAATGATGAACTAGCGGTGCTAAGTTCTCTATTAAGTATTATAATCACAGATCTGTGTCCCAGCTAAGGTTGTAGACACCTGAGTCCTGCAACCACCCCTGCCTCTACCTTAGGTGAGACTTCATATGCTTCGTAGGTGTTGCCAAAAGGGCCAGTAGTTATGGTTTTGTTGGTGTGTTGTTGTAGCATTGAACCATGGGTCTTCCCATGTGCCAACAATGAACAACTGGGAAAATTTTGTTGGATGTTGATGATGATGATGATCAAGATGATCACTTGTATTTTGTCCCCAAATATTGTATACAATCTGAATCTCTTTTTATGAAAGATGATCATGCTAAGAATACTCTTGAAGAAGTTTTAGTTCGAAAAGTGAAAGAGACAATAAAAGTCAATATTGGAACTAACAGTTCCCCTAAATATGTCAACTTGGGAGTTGATTGCACCACTGATGAAGTTGATCAATATGTTTCCTTGTTCAAAGAATACATTGATGTGTTCTCTTGGACCTATGATGATTTGAAAGATTATGATAAAATTATATTCCAACATATAATTCCTTTGAGGGAAGAAGCAAAGCGAGTCAAGAAACAAAATAAGGATGATGAATCCCAAACTAAAAGGTCCTCTGGTAAAGATTGAATTGGAGAAATTGAAGAAGGCAAGAATAATTTATCTGATTAGAAACCTAGATTGGATTTCAAATCCTGTGATTGTAAGAAAAAAGACCAGGGAAATTCGTATGTGTGTTGACTTCAGAGACCTTAACATAGCAAGGATAAAAGATAACTTTCCTTTACCTAATATGGAATTCCTTCTCCAACAAGTCACTGGATCATCTTCCATGTCGATCTTGGATGGTTTTTCTAGATATAACCAAGTCTTGGTGGCTGAGGAAGATAGGGAAAATAATACATTTATCACACCTTGGGATACATATGCATATGCTAGAATTCCCTTTGGTTTGAAGAATGATAGAGCCACATTCCAGAGGGTCGTGGATCATGCATTTAGCGGTTTTATAGGAAAATTTATGGAAGACTATCAACATGACTTGATTGTGCATTCAAAAACAAGGTGTGATCATATCCATTATTTGAGAATTTTTTTTGAAAGATGTAGACTATATGGTGTCTCTCTAAATCCAAAGAAATGCTTGTTCATTGTAACTCAAGGAAAATTGTTGGGACACATTGTGTGCAAGGAAGGTATTTACATAGATCTGAAAAGAGTTAAATCAATAAATGAACTCAACCCCTCGACATCTAATAAGGGAGTCCAATAATTTTTTGACAAGATCAATTTTGTGGGAAGAATTTCTCCTGACTATGAAAGTATCCTAAAGTCGATCAATTTGTTGCTAAAAAAGGAGTAGAGGTTTGAATGCATAGTGGATACTCAAGAGGCTTTCAATAATATCAGAGTAGAAATCATTGTAGCTCCAGTCCTCATTAGTCAGGATGTTCAAATGGATTTCATGATCTATTCATTTTCTACAGAGATAGTTGTTGCATCTGTTCTTACTCAGAATAATATGAAAGGAGAATAACTCCCAATAAGTTTCATGAGAAAAACCCTACATCAATATGAGTTGAGGTATTCATAACTAGAAAAGCAATCCTTGGCTCTTGTAAAAGAAATAGCGCATTTTCAGACGTAGATATTGAACTCCCATGTTATTTCCTATGTTGCCTCATCACTAGTGAAGATGCTTCTGAATCAACAATTGAGAGAAGGATAATGGGCTAACTGGCTAGAAAACATACAAGAATATGATATCGAGATTAAACCTTTAAAATCTATCAAAGGACAAGGTGTATAAAAGCTCATCGCGAATGGTGATTATGTGGATGGAATTATTTCAATTTCAGTAGGAGAAATGTTAGTTGATTCATATTGGTATGGAGATATTATATTCTAATTAAAGTTCAAGAAATTTCCTATCACCATGAAATCCAAGGAGCGAAGAACATTGAAGATGAAGGAAAATCAATATGTGTTTATTGTTGATATACTGTTCAGGATCAATTATGATGGTATACTACTAATATGCGTTGATGAAAACCAAGCCCAAGAACCGAGGAGAGAATTCCATGAAGTAATATATGGTGGACACTTTCCACCTACTTCCACCACCCACAATATAATGAGGTCTAGATTCTACTGGCCATCAATATTCAGAGACTCGTATGCCACAATAAGGAAGTGTGTATCATGCCAATAGTTTTCAGGATAAATTAAGAGATCCACGATGCCTTTACATCCCATAATTGTAAAACAACTGTTCTCCCAATGGGTACTTGATGTTGTCAGGCCAACTCATTTGAAATCTAGTAAGGGGCATATGTACATTCTCACAGCTACAGATTATTTCATGAAATGGCTGGAAGCGGTGGCATTAAAGAAGGTTGATTCTGAAGAGATAATTAAGTTCCTCAAAGATAATATTATGTCGAAATTTGGTGTCCAAGATAAATTTATCACAGATAATGGTTCTATTTTCATCGGGTCTAAGTTTATGGAGTTTTGTGGAGAATATGAAAGTATCATGGGTCAATCATTGAATTAGTATCCACAAGGTAATGGCCTTTCTAAATCCACAAACAAAACACTTGTTTAGATACTGAAGAAAACCATTGACAAGAACCAAAGGAATTGACATCTGAAGTTGACTAATGCATTGTGGGTGAGTAGAACAACTCCAAAAGACATCACTGGGATGCCCCCTTATACATTGGTTTATGGTAAGGAAGTGAAAATTCCAATTAGCCTCAAGTTCAATGCATTGAATTCTATGGTTAATACAAAAGATACAAAACAGAGTTCACCAATCCAAAGGAGGATCAACCAGTTGTTAAAATTGGAGGAAGAACAAAGAAAATCCCTAGATCGAACCTCTCAAAGGTATCAAAGTGTCAAAATATATTTTTATCAGAGCACAATTGTAAAGAATTTCTAGAAGGGAGAGTTGGTGTTACTTTGGAACAAGGAAAAGGAGAAACCATCGATGCATGCAAAGTTCAAACCACTCTGGATCAGACCATACATCATCAAAAAGATCTTGGTTTTTAACTCCTATATGATCCAAGACATGAAGGGTAAAATATTAATGCTTCTTGTCAATGGGAAACATTTGAAAGGTTTCTTCTCCTAAGACTTTCTCATTCTCATTGTACATAAAAAAAAAATCCAGTTTGTATATTCTTACTCTGACTCCATAGCTCAATAGGAGGAAGCACCTGGTCATGAAAGTTTTTGGATTCTTGACAACCCACATGGGTTTATCATCCCACAGTTGGAGCCAATTGTTCAGATCAATTCTCTCTTATGAAATTTCCCTCCCCTTTTCTATTCTCCCAACTTCTTTTGTCCATTTCTTTTCCCTCTTCTATACTTACCCAAATTCCCCTTTTATTTTCTCCCTTATATTCTCCCTTTCTAATTACTATACTTAGTTGATTGTTTCAAAAACCACAGGTTCATGGGTTGGCAGAATCGTGAGTTCTCACTTCCTATTCCCCATATCATGAGTCTGAACGACTGTCGTATAATACTATACTTAACCGTTTATGTACTTGTGAGTTCCTGGGTTGGCGGGTTTCAAAATTTCATATCCCATGTTTCATGATATACATTTATGCACCCAAAAGATCTGTGATCTACTTTTTTACCATCAGATTCCCTGAGATCCTAAGTATCTCATCTCTCCTATATTGAGTCTCACTGACCGCATTGAAAAATGTAGCCAATGTTTTACCTTTTGCAATGGTGGGTTGGTGGGTTCACAAAAATCCCAAGTCTTAATTTCTCTCATCCATCCCCTCCACATTCACACTTTTCTCAATATGCATTCAATATGGTTGAATGATAATAACTTATCATGCAAGTCTCGTAAATATCATGATTAATAAGTAAGGGGATCAAGGAGATTTCTTATTAAACCTCATTAAGGTATGATTTGAAGAAGATTATATTATATCTCTCAAGTGTTCATTTCAAATATTATCTAGATTAAAAGAACGCTCTCATCAACTTGTGGCAGCACCAGCTCGATAACAGTTCTGCGAAGATACTTTGAACATTTTTGGATGTGAGGACTAGAACTTTCAGTGCTCTAGAGAATATTCTTACTATTCATCCCCTTCTGCTCAAAAGGAAGTAATTTGGACGTCCGAAACTGCTCGTGCAAGTTGTGTTCTTGAGGTTTTTGACTGCAAGGAACTTTTCTCCTGGTGCGTGGAGAAATATATACCAAGTCAATGGATTATTCAACTTCAAGACCATTCTCCCGTCTCTCTTTCACCTCAAGTGTTCCTTAAAATGATAAACCCATAGCCTACACTCACCTTTAAAGGTGAATATTGCAGGGACTTCTTGAAAAAGCATGACAACGTCCTGGACCTCTTGTGTGCATTATTTGAGAATCTCGCGACCATCCCTAAAGATATTACCAATTTGTAGGTTATCTCTTTCAAAAACCCCTTTTGGGAAATTGCTTGGTTATTCACTAGAGTGACCAACCAAGAAAATATCACCAGTATTTATCGTATGACTCTTTATATCTTATATTTCACTATCAAGGAGCAAGCAATTTTTTATTGGAGAAAATTGATTTCCTTTGAAATATCTTCTGAATTGTCACAATACAAAAAAGATAAGAAATTATTTATGGCCTCTTATTTGGTATTTGCGATAGCACATTGATTTCAATTTTCTAAATTTTCTATCTACAAGAAAGTGAATTGTGAATTGGACGCAGTGAGATTTTGGTACCAAGCATTGTGGAGGCAAAAATATTCCCTGCATTTTTATGAATTTTTAAATGACTTTGTCTCGATTTTTAAAGGATTTTTGTTTGGAAAAATACCCCAAGAATATCCGTTGAGGCAAGTAAATTACTAGATAAAAGGGGACCTTGGAGAAAATGAAAAATTACAATGTTATCAAGATTTTTGGTTCTAAGGAAAATCCCTCCTTTCTTCCATGCCATATATCCGACATAATATTTATTACAGAAGTTGCAAGGAAATATAAATTCTGGCTACACATTTTTCATGAGAAATGAAAAAAGAAATTCATACCCTTGCCTTGGAAAATTGGGGACTTCGTATTCATAAATATAAACAAAATAGATGAATTTGCAAACCACTTCCACAACCTGAATCTCAAGTATGTTTAAAGGATAAACGGGTTTGACCCTAATGGAATTTTTTTGTAACATATGTTAACAGTGGGTTTTAGCTAATCATTTATCCACATTGTTCTAAGACAAGAAGAAGATAACAACTTGGGCACCCCTACTGTAACACACCTGACCCCTAAATACCCTTTCTAGGGATGGGGCATAAATGTTTTGTTATTTATAACTATCTCAAATCCTAATTTTGGGATCTTCATTGGTTACTACTGGTCACAAGCTTTCTAATGGTCGCCACCACACTAAAATCTGAGCTTTGGTATGCAAGTTATGGCCTACCGAAGTTACCCGGATATTGTTAGTTGGGTTCTTTCACGTTTTGCACTGAACAATCCTTTTTCCTAATCCTTGAAGCCCCAAAATCTCACCATGTTGCCTTATCCATTCGACGATCTATGTTCGACGTTTTACGTTGAACGTCCCCTTTTAGGTGTTTCAGTTGTCGACAATCGAAAATCGACGTCCTACACTTTTGGCGTTTCACTGATTGAATATTGTTGTTGAATGTTTGGCATTCGACGATCGATGGTCTTCATTGAACATACTTTTACTATACTGCACCAAAATCTTCTAAAATCCCAAAGTTTTCCAGACTCCCAAAGTCCCGAACACGTCACCAACCACATTGGCCAGGTGAGCACGAACCAAAAGATGAAATGTGGCAAGGGCTTGGGGTGACACGTTTCCTTATTAGGGGTGACACATATCATTCTTTATTAGGCATAAGGATTCTGGGAATCGTCCATATCTAGGTGACACGTGGCATTCGTAAGGTGGGTCCATGTCACCTTGTACAATGTTAGGATGCCACATCATCTTGGACTAATAGTTGACTAGCCCTTCAATCTCACGATTCACAATATTCCACATAGATCCATAGATCTAAATCTCTTGTTACTTCACGACTCCAGACTTCAAAGCTTACCAACTCCTCACATCACAAATTCCCCAAAGAGCCAAGTCTTCAGATTCTCTAATCTAGCGCCATGTCTCCTCATCCTACCAATGTCCAAGATTCATTTTGTTGTTTGTGACTTCGTATCTTTTCACACTTTGAAAAATATTGGTCAAGATCCTCCAGAGTACTAAGTCTCTAGACTATAGGATCTCTTGCCATGTATCCTCTCCTTTTATGGCTCTAGTTCAATGAATAACCTTTGAAAAATGGAAAGTGGGGGCCACATGTCACTCCATGAAGAACTCCCAATTAGTTGGGTAGTCGAGGGTGGGATCATTTGATTGACGGATCATAGAGATCCCAAAGGATCCAAGGATCAATGGTCCTCGTCACTTTGGAAGTTCGACATATATCCTTTGTCTCTCTCTCTAGACCATGTCAGATCTATCACCACATGTACCTACATCCATGACCATGATTTACTATGGCTTGCATAGCTTCAAGGAAGTTCGCACATCCCCATACCATCGAATTCCCTAACTTTCATATATTCATTGATTTGTGGACATTTGTCCCTCCAATTTCAACGATGTTGATTAACTTCACGACTCTGAAATTTGGGATTTTTGGCGCTATACCGCTCCTATTCTCCTGAAGTATAACTTCGTCGAAGCACTGAATGATTCCCTTCCTAGGTCCAATCTAATGGATGAAAGATATCCACACTAGATCCTCAGATTGATTTTTAAGGTCCTAACCCACACATAGGTAGATCAATGTATTCGGATGTAATAAAGGTCAATATTAGTAAGGCCTTTCAATAAAATAGAATAAGCTGGATGTAAGAAGACCTAATAGAAGCTTCCACTTCTAGAAGGATATTCCTCTAGATGCTTCTCTTAATAGACATATTTAGTATAAATAAGGGTTGAGGGTATGAAAACCCTAGCTTGGAGATTATTGTAACAGAGTGTTGCTCGATTGGAGGTTCCCCCCTTGAAGAGACCTGTGAACATTGCTTTCTGAATCAAAGTGCTATTTCTATTGCTATTCTTATATCATTTCTGTGTTATTGTGAAGATTATGCTGGATATTTTACTGTTATTCTGCCATTTCTAGCATTTTATTTTTGTTCTGCATATGTTATATATCTGGTATCTTGCAAGTGGTATCAGGGCACTTTCCTTGGTAGAAATTGTGGGTATTTTTTTTTCCAGGGTAGAGATGTATTCCGGCGTCTTTAAGCCACAGAGATCTATTGTTACGCGCATAAACCCATGGTTGAGGGATTCATACACGCAGGAAATACAAGTGGTTCTTAAGCACACATCTTTTGGCCACCCTTGTAACCCCTGTTGGTACCGCTTCGAGTGGTAGCACATCAGACAACACCTGTGTACGGATCGACCTAGATTTCCTAAATCCCTCTTTAGATAAACCTATTGGCCGCAAGACTGCTATAGTGTCACCGATAA
>SNQJ01S0078141.1:0-11358 GCA_010110895.2 Picea sitchensis
TTATACTATTGTTCATTGCTCATTGGATATAATTGAATGGTTTAAGTATAAGTTGAAAAAGGTTTTTAAATTGTACTTGATATTGATTCACCCCCCTCTCAGTATCAACATAATAGTGGTAACTGTGCAGAAATAAAAATCCATGACAGTCAAATCGTGGAAAAAAAAGATGAGTATTAAAATCGTGGAAATTAAGTTCGTGGTAACAACAGGAAAAGAAGACAGTGATAATTTTTTTCAAATGTATGGGATACCAATACAAAATGAAAACATGAATCAATTCATTTTTCCATTGCCCAAATACCCATACAAAATGCAGACATGAATCAATTTGTTTTTCCATTGCCAGAATACCAATAAAAAATACAGACATGAATCAATTCATTTTTCCATTGCCAGAATACCAATACAAAATACAGACATGAATCAATCCATGTTTCCATTGCCAGAATACCAATACAAAATGCAAACAAGAATCAATTCATTTTTCCATTGCCAGAATACCAATATAAAATGCAGACAATAGTAAGAGAACCAAAAGGATCCAATCAGCCAAGGACAACAATGGAGGTAGACTACTAATAGGTTCATCCTTTGCTCATAAACCGCGCACAGAAAGGTAGGGTGTTGAGATCCATAGGTCTATTAATGTTGAACTGATGACCATAGATCAGGCTCCTGGCCGACTGCCTAGGCGAGGATTGATGAGCTAGGGATGATAGGTAAAACCACCACAATGGTCACAATCAAACACCATAAGGAGGTCAACACATGTGGGGAAACGAAGGCCATGGGAGTCAATCAATCATTGAGCTAGGCTATGAAAGAAATCTAGTCATCAATCTAGACAATCAATTTACTTACTGCATTAAACATGCAGATCCAAGCATAAATCCTACAACAATCTACCATACAAAAATGAAGAGAGCGTACTATTTCCTGATCGCCCACTCTAAGTTGACGTCCCGCGCGCTCCATACAACTCCTTCTTGTCGATCGACGAGACTTCACCGGTACCTCCCAGCCAATGCCAGGGGTACTCTTCTTCCCCCTTAGCCCCCCGAGCCACAAAGGGGCCACATAGGCTAACCAGAGAATCAACTAGCTCCCAGCTCACCTCACAAGGCCGAGATACCACTCCTCACCGAGCTGGATATCCCAACTCCCACAAGCTAAGTCATTCAAGTAGAGATTTATACAGTGTAACATTATGCAAACAGAAAAAGATCCTTCATGCTTCTCCTCCCTCCATTATATAGAGTTTCCAAGTCCTTTACCTTCCCAAAAATCTCATTTAATTTAATGTTTAATAAATTAAATCCTAAAAATCCTCCCCATACAAGTGTCACCCATCCCCTTCATTCCTCCATAAATTAATTTCTTTAATTGATTAATTACCCCTATTTCCCTCACCCACCTAGAGTCACTCCTAGAATCGCTCCTAGGTGTCTCCAAAATCCCTTACAGGTTTTAATGACTTTCCCCATTATTAATTTGCTAGTTCAATTTAAAATTAGAAAGCTCTTAAATGCTAGATACCTTACTAAGTTTGACTTTCTCCTTTTCCTCTTGTGTTTCCCTTTTCTTTTTATGTTTCTCTCTTTTCCTAGTTTCCTAAATATTTTAGATTTCCCTCTTTCCCCTTTTCATTTAGAACTCAAATTGGCAGGTGTAGAAATTAACCCTTTTCTCTTTTCCTTTTTCCTTTTTAATTAATAAATTTTAAATAATCATAAAATAATAAACAATTATTTCCCTTTTTTAATTTTATCCTAACAGATTTTTTATGAATCAATTAAATTTCTTACCCCCTTCTTGTTACAAGATTTAATGAAGATTATAATTATTATTTATGTTGTTTATCTATCTATATCTATATCTATATCTATATCTATCTATATATCTATCTATCTATCTATCTATCTATATATATATATATATATATATATATATATATATATTAAAGATAAAATTTTACCACTAGCATGATTTAGACCTAGACCTTAAATTTTCGTGTTGGGTGACATTTTATTAGGAAAATTGTTTTTAAATTTCTTATCATGTTATTCATCCTAAGGCCATCCAGGTTTGTTCATTTATCATTAACAACGTGACGTGCCCTTCAGGATGCACTAGGTAATCCAAGGGTGCCACTCGCCTCATCTGTTCTCTTGTGCGACGTGCCCTTTAGGATGCACCACGTGCTCCAAGAGTGCCATTCACCTCTTGAATGACTTGGTAGACACAAAAAACCCCTAGAGTCAATACTCCACCAGGTGAACTTGTGGGAGACTAAGGTCCTCTAAGGAATAAGGCCCTCACCTTATTGTGCGCCCCTTAGAATCATTGTGAGCGACTGTCGCAATCTGCCCTCATGGTGTCGTGGGTCCTCTCGAACTAGCTAAATGTTAACCTAGAGTTCGAGCCATGGAGGGAGTGCTAGTAGGCTGTGGCAGAGTTGTTTTCCACACATCTCCGTCAAATTCTCTGGTAGTCGTGCATGACCCCTTTACTCCACATGTGAGTCTGGTCAACAAGCTATCATTAGCCTGCATCATCAACGAATCATGTAAGAACATATCCATATCACATCATCTAATCAGATGCACTAATATCACCTATAAAACAATCAAATCCCAATGGTACACTCCCCGAATCAATCCAGAGTCCAAGGGGTTCCATCAATGCCTCTGCATCCTCAAGGTCTAAGATCCTGCACACTCAGTAAAACTGAGTCAATAGCACCTGTCTATGTCATTGCAGTAAAACAACAAGTCATCAAACCATAACGCCTCATAATCAAAATAAATGTTTTAATAACATAAAATCTATATCACTTGGGAGCAAGTGTCGTCAAAGAATAAGTTCGCTTAGTGCGCAAGAGTGGGATGCTACATACACCCCCTCTTGGTCTAAACTTCGTCCCGAATTTTAACATTAAAAATGTCAAAATAAATTGTATCACAGTATCATAAGTGTATCTATCAAACAAAAATGGAAACTTTTGGTGCTTATCATATGCGTCCTCCCAGGTCGTTGAGTGCGAACTATAGTTGTCCCACTGGACCTTGACCTACTCTACCGTTCGACGTCGTAGCTGTCGAATGTGATGATCCAAGATGCAGATCGAATCAACCATGAGCGCCCCCTCGTCCAATACCTGGAAGGAACTCATGTCAATAACATGTGTAGGATCACTAATATAATGTCTCAAAATAGATACATTAAAAACATCATGCATACTCCTCAAAGAATCAGGCAAGTCTAGTTGATAGGACACGTGCCCCTTTCTCTCCACAATCTCGAAAGGTCCCACGAACCTAGGAGAGAGTTTATCTCATTTTCCAAAATTGATTGAACTCTTATGCGGTCTAACCCACAAGAAGACTCGATCGCCAACCTCGTAACTACGGTCGACATGGTGCGCATCGACATAACTCTTCTGTTGATCATGCTCTTCTTTAATCCTTTGTCTCATTGTTTTCATTTGATCTTCCATTTCTTGTATCGCTTCTGGTCCCACCAGGACCCTATCCTTAAGTTGATCCCAACTCAAGGGCATCCGACACGGTCACTCGTAAAGAAACTCGAAAGGCGCCATCTTAATGGTGCCTTGGTAACTGTTGTTATAAATGAATTCCACCAGTGGCAAGAATTCTTCCTAGCTCTTTTGTTGGTCCATCACATACATGCGCAACATGTCCTCCAAGGTATGGTTATTTATGTTGTACGCAGTATTGAAGTTAAGTTGTGTTCCCAAGGCCTCTTGGAAAATCGTCCAAAATTATCCAGTAAACATCGATCCTCGATCAGATATAATCCTCTTAGGCACGCCATGCAGCCTCACAATCTCATTAATGAAAACTCTAGCTATGTCGGGTGCCTGATACGTCGTATGCACAAGAATAAAGTGAGAACTCTTTTTCATAGTGTCTACTACTGCAAAAATTGATTCGTGTCTCCTTGCCGTCAGTGACAATCCAACAATAAAATCCATCAAAATAACCTCCCATTTTGATTCCGAAATAGTGTGTGGATATAGTAATCCTGTCGGATGTCTATGTTCAGCCTTCACTTACTAACATTCTAGACATCAGGCCACATAGTTGACTATATCTGCCTTCATTCCCTTCCAAAAGAATAAGGGTTTAAGGTCTTCCCTCATCTTCGTGACTCCCAGGTGAACCATGTAAACTGCTCTATGAGCTTCTCTTAGGATCAACATCCTCAACTCGTCATTCGAAAGTACGTTAATACAATTTTTAAACGTCAATAAACCATTGCTATCAAATGAAAATCCTTTAAATATTGGTACCATCATTGTGTTTTGTCCGATAAAATCCTCGACCTCTTTGTACCAGTCATCGTCACACTGTAAAGTTAGAATCTTTTCATGTAGATTCGTCTGAAGAGGTAGCACCAAAAAGATGCATGGTCTCTGACTCAATGCATCTGCCATTCAGTTCATTGTTCCTTTTATGTAAGTAATCTCGAATTCGTACTCGCTAAGCAATTCTAACCAACGCCATTGTCGTGCATTCGGGTCGCTTTGCGTAAAGATGTGTTGTAGTCCACAGTGGTCCATTTTTAGTTCAAAATTTTTTCCAACAAGGTAGTTTCTCCAAACCTTCAAGGCATAAATGATGGCTAACAACTCCAAGTCGTGCATCGCGTAGTTCTCCTCATGCCTTCTCAGTTTCCTCGAGATGTAAGTGATCACTCGTCTGTCTTGCATAAAGAATCTGCCTAAGCCTTCCTTGGATGCGTCAGTGCATACCAAGAAGTTTTTTTCCATGTCAGGGACCTTTAGTATTGGCGCTATTGTCAATAGCTCCCTGAGCCTCTGAAAATATTCTGCGCAGTTCTCGGTCTAAACAAAGTTCTTTTTTTTCTTTTGTAATTCCATGATCAGATTTGATATCTTCGAAAATCCCTTGACGAACCATCGATAGTATCTTGCTAGACCCATGAAGCTACGTACTTCCATGACGTTCGTCAATGTAGGCCATTCCATAATAGCCTCAACCTTCGCTAGATCCACGACGATATCTTCGTCGGAAATGACATGCCCTAAGTAGTGAATCTTCAATTGATAAAATGAGCATTTGGACAACTTCCCATACAATTTGTGGTCTCGCAACCACTGTAGTACCAATCATAAGTTCTCATCATGCTCCTTCATCATCTAATAGTAAATCAAAATATCATTAATGAATACTTGGACGACTTGTCCAAGTACTCGCGGAACACCATGTTCATCAAACTCATGAATACGCCTGGGGCATTTGTTAGTCCAAATGGTAACATAGAAAACTTGTAATGTCCAAAACTCATCTTAAAGGCGGTCTTAGGTACATCATCCTCCTTGATCCATAACTGGTGATACCCTGATCGCAAATCGATCTTTGAGAACATCGTCGCACCCTTCATCTGATCGAACAGAACATCAATCCTTGGCAACGGATATTGATTCTTGATCGTGGCCTTGTTCAATTGATGGTAGTCAATGCAGAGCCTCCATGACCCATCCTTATTTTGTATGAAAACAACAGGTGCACCCCACAGTGACACACTGGGACGTATCAGTCCCAGGTCTAGCAATTCCTTCAGTTGCATTCTCAACTCTTGTAACTCTGGGGTTGACATCCGATAAGGTGTCCTGGCTATCGGTTCAGTTCCTAGTTTTAGGTCTATAGTAAACTCCAATTCCCTCTCTGGAGGCATCCCAGGTAACTCCTCCGAAAACACATATGAAAACTCTCTCACCACCGGAAGGTGTTCTAAACCTTCCACTACTCCCTTCTCATTTAGTGCAAGGATCACATAAAGCATACATCCCTTGCACATGCTCTTCCGAAGCTTCAAGGAAGAGATGAACCTCAGGGAAACTCCCTGGTTCCGGACTACAATCACACGTCTTTGTCCCTCATCATCGACCAATCTCAACCATTTACGCTTGTAGTTAAGTATCGCCTCATGCGATTCCAACCAGTCCATACCGATCACGACGTCATAAGATCCTAAGATTGTGACGTCTAGGATGGCCCTAGTGACAAACTCTCCCAGGTTAAGGATACATCCCATAAACTTTCCTCCAACCTTTTTGTTTGGCTCCCGTGGCCATCTCTATGAAGCTAAAATCATCCTGTTCGACTGCCTTTACCTTAATCCCTTTTAGCACTGCACCATAAATGAATCTCTCAGTAGCACCAGAATATATCAAAATACTAAGGGTCTGGTTAGTGATGATGCCTGTCATCTCGAGCACAGTCGACTGATTCTTTTCCTAACGGTTATTTATCGTTGCATGAATTCGATGGGCCTTTCCCAAATCTCCCACAGTAGTGGGTCCAACTGATCGAGATGCTCTAGTCCTCTCCACAGAGAAGTTGCATTAGTAGTGTGGCTCCCCACATGTCCAACACCCCTTCTTTGGCCCAGTAGTCCTGGTACCTGAAGTAGAAGATGACAACCCACCGACCTAGAATCCTGGTTTGTTCTGCTAAGGAAGCCTAAACTATTGTTGTTGTGGTTAACGATGCTACTGATGTTGTGGTCCCCAATAAGGTGTTCGTTGCTGAGGCGTCGGTCACCGAGATGTAGTGAAGGTGGATCCCCTTTGGAAGCCACAATATCCTGGCGTATGTCTGGCTGGTGTCTGATGTTGCTGCGCATCATATGACACCTTCCCTACTAATCTCGCTTCAGTCATGGTCTGACCCCCACTGATAAGCTCCTCCTCTACTATGAGGGCCTTTTGGACGACATCATTCAAGGTTTGAGTCATCAAAATCCTAACCTTTGCACGTATGATGCCATTAAGGCTAAACATGAACCTATTGACCTTAAGTTTCTCAGTGTTAAGATGCAGAGAATACCGGAGTAGCTCCATAAAACAAGCCTCGTACTTGGGCACCGTATGAACACCCTGTCGTAAGGTGTTGAACTCATTGAGTTGGCGCTCAATGGATTGTCTGATAGGTACCTCTCTCATAACTATTCCTCGAACAGTTCCCATGACATGTCTTCGATGGTCATGTTTAGCTGCAGTAGGAGCGTCTTCCACCATATAAGAGCATTCCCCTTTAGTTGAAATACCGCCATGCATACCTTCATGTTGGAGGTATAATCGCAAAGTGAAAAGAACATCGTCATATTATCCAACCATGCCTCGGCGGCTGCATCATCCGGGGCACCAAAGAACTCGGGAAATTTAACCTTCTCGAGTTCACAATGAATGCTACCAGTACCGATCGGAGTGCGCGGTGGACCCTCAGGGGGTGTTGATGCTATGGCCTCATCTCTATCCAAACGGTTGATCAGTGCCTCAGACATGCGCTGAAAAGATCTCATCATTCCGACCACATCACCAATTGTTATTTGCTCTTGCCCGACAACCTGTTCATCTCCCTGGGGGTTAGACCCCTCAGGCATGGTTGTTGTTGGAGGTGTTGTGCCTCCTCCTGTAGCACCCCATCGTCTACCTCCTCGGCGTGCTCTAACCATGATTACCTGCATGAATACAAGTCAACTCAATTAGCAACATTATAATCAAATCGTATCAAAAAAATTCATAGTGATCCCAAGTCGCAGGTTGAACCCGCTCTGATACCATATGTAATAACCACATTGATGCAGCCACGGGCGAAGCCAATTTTTATTTTTTTTGTTTTGAAGAATTAAGGGCACAAAGGCAACGACAACAAAAGTTTGACCACACTCTAGACAATGAACAAAAGCATGCAACCCAAGTAACAGGAAACTGTGACACTGTGCATAGACACAAGGGAAATCGGGCAAACATTTACAGAATAATAAGGAGGACGACTACCTGCCCGACTCAACACGACCACGCCTACAAGCTAAGGGACAACATCCCCATCCTGACATCAAAACCTAGATGAACAAAGACTAGAACCTCAAGGCGTGCGAACCCAATGCTTGAAGGCGTTTGACCCTTGCGCCAAAAGAAACTCGCACGCTTGACAACACTCACACCAAGGCACCTACTCTAGCCAAGATCTCATTCGCCACTATCCCCCCAGGGCGGGCCATGATCCCCTCATCAGGAAGCATGTCGGTCCCAGGTGATAGATGTGTCAATAACCTTGGCGCAACACATCCTATCTAGACCAAGGGATCTAGATAAATATGACCCGCTAGGAATCGAATAATGAGAAGAAACCACACCCATACCCCAACAATAGGTCGACAAGCGCCAGAACGAAGACAAGGGATCATGAAATCCAAAATTCTGACATCGTCCATGACCCAACCAATCCCCAAGTCTAACTAGTCAATGATTACAATCTATTTTAACATGCATTGCCATTCTAGACGGGGCACGTCTAAGTTACAACTAGTCATTAACTTAAATAACAACATTAACAACCTTAAGGTAGAGTGCTAGCATTATAACACTTATGAACAATTAAATCTCAACATGTAGTCTAGTTATACTGACCGAACTAACAATGCTCGATGTCTACTATCATTGAGAAGGAAATTGTTTACTATTAAAATCGTTGTAGCATTTTATCAAGGCAAATAACATAGCAGTTATGTAACAATTAATATAGCAGTTAACAAGGCAATTAACATAATGAATAACATAACAATTAATTTAGCAATAACAAGTTAGTTTACATGACTGTTTTCATAACAAGTAATATAGAAATAAGAAGGCATTTAACGTGTTAGTTAACATGCAATTGATATATCAGTAACAAGGAAATTCACATGATTGTTAACATAACAATTAATAGCACAATAACAAAGCGATTTACCTAATTGTTAACCATTTAACTCGTTGTGGCATTTAATCAATAAGAATGAATATGCTGACCATTAACATTGTTGTAGCAATTGTTCTGGCTATTAATAAGACAAGTAATATAGCATTTAGTATTGCAATTAACATGGCGATTAACG
Organism: Picea sitchensis; assembly: GCA_010110895.2. Taxonomy (NCBI): domain Eukaryota; kingdom Viridiplantae; phylum Streptophyta; class Pinopsida; order Pinales; family Pinaceae; genus Picea; species Picea sitchensis. Next base: position 8,932 of record SNQJ01S0078141.1, read on the forward strand.
GAAAAGGAAATGGTTGACCATTAACCTTGCAGTAGCAATTGTTCTGGCGTTTAATATGACTAACACATAACAATGAATCTAGCAATAATAAGGCAATTAATGGACCCAAGACATCGTTGTAGCAATCATTGTCATTTCCAGGTTAAAGGGGCAATCAACAATTGAGGCAAACTTGAGGCCTTTCAACCGCAAACGCAACCCACAATTGGGGGCGAAATTGGGGTGGATAACAGGAAAAACAGTCATCTAAATCATGGCAATTTCATGGTCAATTAAGGCGGCAACACAGTCAATTTCTAATTATCAAAAATGTGGTCATTCCATCAAATAAAGTTATGATTTAAATGGCTAAATCGTGGGTGATTTCTACAACATCACATCCAATTTCTAATTATCCAAACGTGGTCATTCCAGCAAGTAAAGTTATGATTTAAATGGCTAAAATCATGGGTGATTTCTACAACAAAACAATCAACTTTTGATTGTCAAAAACGTGGTCAATCCAACAAGTAAAGTTATGATTTAAATGGCTAAAATCATGGGTGATTTCTACAACATCACAGTCAATTTCTAATTATCAAAACGTGGTCACTCGAACAAATAAAGTTATGATTTAAATGGCTAAAATCGTGGGTGATTTCTACAACAACACAGTCAACTTTTAATTATCAAAAATGTGGTCATTCCAACAAGTAAACTTATGATTTAAATGGATAAAATCATGGGTGATTTCTACAACAACATAGTCAACTTTTCAAGCAAAAATCGTGGGCGTTAACAGCCACTCAACAAACAGTTGGGAGCAATTTTGTGGGTGGTCAAGTCTGATAATAAAAACCTGTGTAATAAAATTTTGATGGTATAACAATGGTAACCGTACAGAAATAAAAATCCGTGACAGTCAAATCGTGGAAAAAAAATGAGTATTAAAATCATGGAAATTAAATTCATGGTAGCAACAGGAAACGCAGAAAGTGATAAACGTTTTCAAATGCCTGGGATACCAATACAAAATGTAGGCATGAATCAATTCATTTTTCCGTTTCCCGGATACCCATACAAAATGCAAACATGAATCAATTCATTTTTCCATTTCTAGAATACCAATACAAAATACAGACATGAATCAATTCGTTTTTCCATTGCCAGAATACCAACACAAAATGAAGACATGAATCAATCTGTGTTTCCATTGCTAGAATACCAATACAAAATGCCGACATGAATCAATTTGTTTTTCCATTGCCAGAATACCAATACAAAATGTAGACAACAGTAAGAGAACCGAAAGGATCCAATCATCCAAGGACAACAACGGAGGTAGATTGTTGATAGGTTCATCCTTCACTCATCATCCTCGCACAGAAAGGCAAGGCGTTGAGATCCATAGGTCTATTAATGCCGAAGCAACGAACATAGATTAGGCTCCTGGTCAACTGCCCATGCGAGGACTGATGAGCTAGGGATGATAGGCAAAACCACCACAATAGTCACAATCAAACACCACAAGGAGGTCAAGACATGCGGGGAAACGAAGGCCATGGGAGTCAATCAATCATCGAGCTAGGCTATGAAAGAAATTCAGTCATCAATCTAGACAATCAGTTTACTTACTCCATTAAACATGCAAAACCAAGCATAAATCCTACAACAATCTAGCATACAAAAATGAAGAGAGCGTACCATTGCCTGATTGCCCACTCTGAGTTGACGTCCCGCACACTTCGTGCAACTCCCGCTTGTCGACCGATGAGACTTCGTCGGTACCTCCCAGTCAATGCTAGGGGTACCCTTATTCCCCCTTAGCCCCCCGAGCCACAAAGGGGCCACACACGCTAACCAAAGAATCAACTAGCTCCCATCTCGCCTCGCAAGGCCGAGCTACCACTCCTCACTAAGCTGGGTATCCCAACTCCCACAAGCTAATTCAGTCAAGTAGATATTTCTACAGCGTAACATTACACAAACATAAAAAGATTCTTCATCCTTCTCCTCCCTCCATTTTATATAGTTTCCAAGTCCTTTACCTTCCCAAAATCCCATTTAATTAAATGTTTAATAAATTAAATCCTAAAAATCCTCCCCATACAAGTGTCACCCATCCCTTCATTCCTCCATACATTAATTTCTTTAATTAATTAATTATCCCTATTTCCCTCACCCGCCTAGAGTCACTCCTAGAATCGCTCCTAGGTGTCTCCAAAATCCCTTACAAGTTTTAATGACATTCCACATTATTAATTTTCTACTGCAGTTTAAAATTAGAAAGCTCTTAAATGCTAGATACCTTACTAAGTTTGACTTTCTGCATTTTCCCTTGTGTTTCCCTTTTCTTTTTATGTTTCCCTCTTTTCCTAGTTTCCTAAATATTTTAGATTTCCCTCTTTCCCCTTTTCATTTAGAACTCAAATTGGCAGGTGTAGAAAT
>SNQJ01S0078141.1:11368-47626 GCA_010110895.2 Picea sitchensis
CCTAACAGATTTTTTATGAATCAATTAAATTGCTTACTCCCTTCTTGTTACAAGATTTAACGAAGATTATAATTATTATTTACGTTTATATATATATATATATATATATATTAAAAGATAAAATTTACCACTAGCATAATTTAGACCTAGACCTTAAATTTTCATGCTGGGCGACATTTTATTAGGGAAATTGTTTTAAAAATTCTTATCACGTTATTCGTCCTAAGGCCGTCTAGGTTCATTCATTTATCATTAACAACGCGACGTGCCCTTCAAGATGCACTAGGTGCTCCAAGGGTGCCACTCGCCTCATATGTTCCCTTGCACGATGTTCCCTTCAGGACGCACCACATGCTCCAAGGGTGTCACTCACCTCTTGACTGACTTGGTAGACTTCAAAAACCCCTGGAGTCAATACTCCGCCAGGTGAACTTGTGGGAGACTAAGGGCCTCTAAGGAATAAGGCCCCCGCCTTATTGCGCGCCCCTTAGAATCATCATGAGTGACTGTCGCAGTCTTCCCTCACGACATCGTGGGTCCTCTAGAACTAGGTAAACGTTAACCTACAGTTCGAGCCATGGTGAGAGTGCTAGTAGGATGTGGCAGGGTTGTTGTCCACACCTCTCCCTCAATTTCTCTGGTAGTCATGCATGACCCCTTTACTCCACATGTGAGTCTGGTTGGCAAGCTATCGTCAGCCTCCATCATCAATGAATCATGTCAGAATATATTCCTATCATATCATCTAATCAGATGCACTAATATCACCTATTAAACAATCAAACCCCAATGGTACACTCCCCAACTTGATCCAGAGTCCAAGGGGTTCCATCAATGCCTCTGCATCCTCGAGGTCCAAGATCCTACACACTCAGTCAAACCAAGTCAATAGCACCTGTCTATGTCAATGAAGTAAAACAACAAGTCATCAACCCATAACGCCTCATAATCAAAATAAATGTTTTAATAACATAAAATCTGGATCACTTGCGAGCAAGTGTCCTCAAAGAATAAGTTCGTTCAGTGCATAAGAGCGGGATGTTACAATATCACTCATGCCCCCCCTTTGAACATCGCTCCCCATGGAACCATGCCTATGTGCTCTTTATCCAAGGATTTAACTCTCTATCTTGCATCTAATAAATATCTCCCCATTTATCATCAATGGAAAAGGTATCTTTCCATCCATGGATGCTCCCCCTAACTGAACTATCCTTGGGGATACTCCCCTTGAATGAACTCTTCCTGAAATTGATATCCCAATATGAATTGTCCTCTTTATGGTGCTTCCTCATGTAAATCTAAGACATATAAGATAAGCATTCAAAAGAATTCATTTTGGAGTAGAAATTACTCTGATTCTCTAGAGAAGATACTCAAAGAATTCTCTTGGAAGAAGTTTTGTAAAGATGTATGCCACTTGTTCTTTTGTGCCCACATATGAAACTCTGATGTTCTTCTCTGCAACCTGTTCCTATAGAATGTTATACTTGATTGGAATGTTCTTCGTCTTGGAGTGCATCACCGGATTCTTTGAGATATTGATGGTTCTTTTATTATCACAATAGATTGGAAAGGGCTCATCATACTCAACCTATATATCTATCAAAGTTTGTTTTATCCATAGAACCTTTGTATAACATCTTGTTGCTGCAATATACTCTGCTTTGGCTATAGATAAGGACACTGATGATTGTTTTTTGCTTAACCAAGATACTAAACACTCACCCAAGTAGAATGTTTCTCCATTGGTGCTTCATCGATCATCAATGAAACCTACCCAAATTTCATCTATGTAGGCAATAAGTGATATATCCTTTCCGTTTGGATACCATAATCCAAACTCTTTTTTTCCTTTTAGATATCTGAAAATCCTCTTCACTGATAAGACATGTGATTCCTTTGGTGTTGCTTGAAATCATGCCACCTGTCCAAATGCTTGCATTTCATATGGTATGGATGTTGTCATATGTAGTAAGCTACCAATCATTGACTTGTATTTCCTCTGGTCTATAGACTTTGAAATAGGAGTGGTAACTAGTTTGCATAGGAGTGGTAACTGTTTTTCAATATTCCTTTCTAAACCTCTTTATCATTTCTTTGATATACTTAGTTTGAGAAATAAAAATTCCTTGGTTGCTTTGATGAATCTAAAGACCCAAAAAGAAGGATAGTTCTCCAAGTAATGACATTTCAAATTCATTCTACATATCCATTGCAAATTTCTGGATTAACCTGTCATCATTGCTTCCAAAAATAGTATCATCAACATAAAATTCAATTTATAAAATACTATCTTGAGTTTCCTTGATGTAGAGGTTGTTGTCTGCACTTCCTTTTTTGAACCCTGCCTATTGTAGATATTTATCCAATCTAGAGTACCATCCTCTAGGAGCCTATTTTATACCATACAAGGCCTTCTTCAGTTTACACACATAATATGTGTTCTCTGACAACTGGAATCCTTCTGGTTGTTCAATGTAGACTTATTCTTCAAGTTATCATTCAGAAAAGTTGATTTCACATCCATCTGATACACTTTAATATTCTTGGAGCATGCATAAGCTAAAAGAAATCAGATTGCTTTCATTCTGGAAATTGGGGGAAATGTCTCTTCAAAGTCGATTCCTTCAACCTGTGCGTATCCTTTACATACCAATTTAGATTTGTTCCTTGTAACATGTCCATATTCATTCAATTTATTTCTAAAAACCCACTTTGTGCCAATCACGTTCTTATTCCTTGGTCTTGGAACCAATTCCCAAGTGTCATTCTTCTCTATTTGATCCAATTTTTAATTCATGGCCTTATTCTATAATTCATCCTTATTGGCCTCTTCAAAACTGTTTGGTTCAATTGTAGATAAGAGTGCTAGGTGCATTTGTTCTGGTGAACAGATTCTTCTTCTAGTCTCAACTCCTGCATCCTTGTTTCCGATAATCTAATCTAAAGGATGATTCTTTTGTACTCGTTTCCTAGGTGTTTTTGGAGGCACTTGTTGAACTTTATCTTCTACTTATGCCTGATCTTCTTCATCTTCCCCTTCTAATTCTTCTTCATCTTTTTCTTCTTCTTTGTAAAGTTGTTCCACTGATTCATTTTCTTCTTCCTTTAATTCTCATCAACTTGTTTCATCAATTGTTACATTGATGCTTTATTGTGTGATCAACTGACATATATGAAAAACATTCAAGAATAATCATTCAAATATGCTTTTGTAATTATTATCCATTATGATAATGTTCCTTTGTCTCTGAACCACTCTCTGAACCAATCTATGAATCCATGCTCTCATCCACTATCATATATATTTCCAAACCTTCCAAGTGTTCTTACGAATCCATCTTTGTCCTTACTATCCAAGACTATGATACACAACTATCCACAATTTTGACTCATATGCCATTATACTATCATGAAATATTCACTACTACAACTGATTAATCTATCATATTGTACTTTTGTTAACTAAATTCTCTAAATCTGTCTACACAAACTCTGCAAGTTGCTCGAATGACGATTCTTTGGTCTGTCTCATCTGCTGCATAGACTCCCTTGTCTATTATTCATATTACCTAGGAGTTTCTAAGTGAGATGAATCAGAATAATTCCTTCTCTGATGCAGATTCATCATCATCTTCATGGATAGATTCATCATCTCTCTGAACTCTGACTTCTTTCTTTTTGACTGTGGATTCATCTTTCACTACAATACCTGAAAGTACAATCTCTTGAACCTGTTCCTTATTTTCTTTCATTTATTTTTCAATCCTTTCTTTATCTGACATCTTTCTTTTTCTCTATATATTTTTCTTTATCTCATTTTATTTCCAATCTTGCGATCTCTAGGACCTTCTCTTTGTTCACCTGTTCTTCCTTTTTTCTTACCCATACTTTCTTATATCTGAAATTAGTGTTCTCTTTCATGGAGGTATTGATCATGCTTCTACAATAACAAGATATGTCTCCATGGTTATGAAATTTATAACATTCAATGTTGTGTGGGGCCACATAGGCATTTCTTTCTTGAAAATTTATTTTATAATACCTGCAATATACAACCTTATGTCCAAAGTTAGTACAATAAAAACAATGACCATAAAAGAAATTTGCATAACTAGGAGTGAATGATCTTCTTTGTGGCGTAGTCCTTCTGAATTCCTTCCTTGACTGATCATGATCATGATTGAAGCTTCTTTATGGTTTGAACGTGGATGGTATTCTTGAAGATGTACCCTTATTAGTTTTCTTAGATTCTGGTTGACTATGATTTCTTCCTTTGAGTACTTCTACATAACTCTTCTTATTTTCTTAATTTTTATTTTCTAGCAACCTATAGTGCTTTTCTTCATTCTATACAACTGATACAAATGTTTTTGTCTCTTTAACGTTCTTTTTGAGCTTGACGATTTTACTTCTCAACATGACAACTTTTTCCTCAATATTATCGACCTCTTCTTCTTTATTTAATATCTGATACTTCATGACTTTATTTGTTGTCTTTGCTTTTTCAAGATGAATTTTTAATGTGATTATTTCTTCTTCAAGTACTTTATCTTCTTGACCAAACTTTGACTCAAGTTGGTTTAGATCGTTAGTTCTTTCCTTGAGATCATCTGTCAATATATTGTCTCTCATTTATGCTTCTTCCTTATGTGCTATTATGTTGACTTCCAAATATTGTTTTTGATCTTTAAGATTTTTTTCGATATTTCTGGCTTCTTCTAGGTGAGCTCTTAAGTTCTTGATGACCTGTTGGGATTATTAAAAAATGTGAACACTTTCCTTTTGTTTCATCAATTATTTCTTGAGTGACTTATTTTCTTCTCTTTCTTTTCTTAGTTCATCTAAAGCATTGATCAATTCTTGTTCATAATTGTCTTCTTTTTCAATTAGTTTTTATGTCTCATTTCCTTCATTTCATTCCATTTCAAGATGTCTGTGTTTTTCACAATTAAAGAAAAACAACATACTTTTGTTTATTATGTACTCTTCATATTATGAATCTGTTTGACATGGTGAACATATTTCTTCTTGATATGTACCCACATCTTCTTTGGCATTTTCTAAATCTGTGATGGGTGAAGAATATATATCATATAACTTATCCCGAAGTTGTTTGGTTGATGAACATTTAACAACATTTTCTCTTACCAAATTAGGTAATCCTTCCCAGAAGAAATCCATTGCTATTTTTTTATTCTTCTTCAATTCCTTCTTGGTTGCAACCTTTTCCCTTTTTGAACTATCATATCCTATAGAAGTTGATTGCCAAATATCATACCCCTGTGCCTTTAAAAATACTTTCATCCTCCCACTCCATATCTCATACTTTAAACCATTCTGACCATTAAAAAGTGGTACTCCATTCTCAGAATAATCCATGATCTTCTTCCAGTGGTAAAAATTGTTGGATTACTGAGAGGGGGGGTGAATCAGTAATAGGGAAATCTAATAATTTTTAACCATAATATGCAAGTGTTATATTTATTTATGATCAATGTAGCATTATCATCCAATAGTTTCAAAGTAAATAAACAATGAACAAATGAAAAATCATACACATACACAATACACCAATGTTTTTACATGGAAACCCAAAGCGAGAGAGAACCACAAAATGTTTTTTATTATATGTATTTAAGAATTACATTCATTGGAAGCACCAACTTCTTTTGTTTTCCATCTGAAAATGGAATGAGGCTCCAACCCACTAGTTTCTCAAGATACAACCTGAGGGAATCTTCAACTCCCCAATTCTCTGGCTATAACTAGAAGGAGGATACAACCCCCTAGTTTCTCAGGCTACAACCTGAGGGAAGCTCCAACTCCCCAATTCTCTGGCTACAACTAGAAGGAGGATACAACCCCATAGTTTCTCAGGCTAGAACCTGAGGGAAGCTCCAACTCCCCAATTTTATGGCTACACAACCAAAAGGAGTCTACAACCCCCTATGTTCTCCGGCTACTACCGGAAGGTGGCTACAAACACTTGTCCTTTCCCCGTCCAACCACCCTGACATAGAAATAAAATGATGGAACTATTGTCACACTATAACTGTGGGATACCACTATAACAACCTATACCATTGATCAACAACCAAAATTTAATACTACCCTGCAATCAACATATAGCTGAACTGAGCATGTATCAAAAAAATATAATAGGTGCGCGGCCTGTAGTTCTGAAACATGCGTATGTATGTGCCCTATCTATACAAAAACCCATGTATGTACACAAACTTTCTATTATGAAGCCTGCGTATGCCTTCTGAAAACTAGGGTTTTATTTCTTTTGAAAACTTTTTACCCTCTGCAACCTTTTTTCACATAGACCTGCAACTTGTCACTGTATCCAGACTATAAATATACCCTGTGCATGCATCCTCATACATAACCTTTACCCAAAGACTATATATATCTCTCTAGTCATGTGCCAAATGAGTGTATGTTATCGTGAACCAATATAATAACCCTCACATGAAATAGACATAAAAACCTTTCTGATATTCAACCTCTCAATACTTCAGCCACTTCCAAAATACAAGTTCTCATCCATGTATCACAATAACCCTTAACCAAATTCCAAGAAATACAAGATGTATCGCAATAATAACAAATGATAAATATTGATTATACCGATGCTATATTTATGTAGATCTAACTTATACAGAAGGTCCCATGCAACCATCATTCTCTCCAGGGAAAATCCTCAAATCTCCATAACCATTTCTCATGTATACAACAAAATCCAACTACTCATAGAAATGATACATACCTTTTGAACCAGTGGATAGATCTTATGTACTTGATCAATGTAGACCTTCCTAGGAACTTGCTCTCGGAATCTAGAGACTTGGCATCTTTATATTCTCAAGTTTCTATGGCTTTACCCTCATGTATTCACCCTAATATACTACCATCCTGTGTATGTATACACCCTATTATACTGTTAGCCCACGTACGCCTCAGAACTTATGGTTTTTTCAGTATTTTCTATAATTCTGAAACTTTCATCGTCATCCCTTCGTGCTACCTAAGACTTGCGCAACTTTAGATATATCAATGAGTACCTGCAATAAGCCTTACACAATAATAGATATTCAATGTGAAAAATTGTAATCAAATGAGAGACGCTTTCCTCTTATTTAGACTTTCATGTAGATTCCTCAATGGGTTACCTTATAACCATCTTAACCCACTTTCCTTATTTTAGGGCTAACCCACTTCTAACCACTTGTCCACTTAACTTAACCACTTTCCACAAATAGTAAGTTCTTCATTAACTTTATTATTTAAATAATTTATTTTGCAGCCACTTTGACTTATCCATAAATAGTAAACTCACTACTTCTTTTTGCAACCACTTTATTATTTAAATAATTTCTTCTTTGCAACCACTTTGACTACTTTGACCTTTTGGGCGCTTCTAGTTAACTCATGAGGGTTCTCCAACTTCACATGGCCATACCTCTCTAACCGTGAGGAGTTATGTGATGTTCCACATACCAACGGAAATGGCATGACATTTACTTTCTATCTAGAATAGTATTACCTGAAAATATATTAAAACCCATACCATTATACATAAAACAAACTTGGGTCCATTACCCATACTTTTGTGCTACTGGAATTTTCTACCTGACTTTCTTCAAGGGTTGACATCAATGACAACCAACCCAATTAATCAACAATTTTAACCTAGAAAACTGGTCTTCCACAGTGTAGTTGCGTCGTATTGAAGACCCATATAAATAAAGCAACTTCACACCCAATATAAGTTCATTTTCCAAAGAAAGATACAATTTCTTGAATATCCTTGAGAGATAACCTTGACTGAAAGACCAAGAGGGACCAACCTCTCCTCTACTTTCTTTTCTTTGCCAATGTTTCTTTTTACTTTTTGAAGAAATAAGATCTCTCCTAACAACCAATGTGTCACTTTATTTTGATGATATGTGCCTCCATAAAGAAGATAAATATTTTTTAAATATATGCATGGGATCTAGTAAGTGGGAAATCTTAAGATGCTCCCAATATGGGAGCTCATAAAAGACAAATTTATTTTTCATCCCAATGGGAAATTTATCAACATAGGTGTCAAATAATTTTGGATAAACGAACATAGGCTCCCCATTTGAATAGAACATTTATGTAATATCCTTCGCCTTCTGTCTCTCATATGCTCTAATCCATTTTGATGGTGTCATTATTGTAGGCCTTTGGGTTCTCTCCGGTTTACCATTGAAAGTTGATGTTTCTCTTATGTAAGGGTTTTATTATGGGAGGAATACCCTGGAGCAATCATCCACTAGCATTCGTAGGTGGTTGGACCACCTAGCCTTCAAAGAAGCTCCACATAATTTACATCCATGATATACTTTTGTTACAATACCTACGAAATTATTAATGCATACAAAGCGTGTTAGTGTCGAAGATCAGAACAATCACAATGAATTAAATTTGCAAAAAATATTGTTACGTATATAACGAAATCAATAAAAATGTAATTTACTAGAGAAAACTCCTAAGCCTATATAATGATGTTTGGTATAAACACATATTCCATACAATGTAAAACTCCTCTCTGTTGTGATGGGTCTTAATACATCGTATACATGTATCCCTTCCCATAATTCCTTCAATTCATATCCTAATGGTTATAGGTAGACATTTGTATGCTTCACTTGTCTTCTACTAGGTATTATAAGAGCCAACATACGATGTTCATTCTTCATGGAAAACAATGGGGGTATATTGTTATTGATCACTACTATAGGAAAGAAAAAAATAGTTTTTGTTTTGGAGGGAATATGAGTTGACTCCATCCATGGCTATGCTAAGTCGTATACTTCTTACTTCATCCTTGAATTTTTCGGGGCCATGTGTTGAGTTGAGAAAAAGGTATAAATATTCTTCTTATTTCTATGGTTTATGATGCATTCTTGATTAACTTTTCTATCAATTAGGAGTAATTAGGAAAGAAAATGATTAAAAAGTATTTTAGAAATGTTATTGAATGATATTAGATAATTTTTGAATTTCGGTTTGAATTGTTTGATTTTATTGCAGAAATTGACAATTATTGTTAACTCAAGATAGTTAAGAAGATTATGAAGATGTATAGACCATTGGAGATCGAAGAAATCAGGTGCAAAGAAGTTTAAGGGAAGATTGACTCTTTATTTTGTAATCTTTATAAATAGTAAAAGCAATCCTTAGGATCTCTCGATCCTCGAGATAACTTAATTTACTAATGTCATTGTAATATATAGAGGATGATGAAGAATAGAGACATATCTAAGAAATTCAATCAGACATTCAGATCTTTGAATTGCTCTGTACAAGCAGTCCATTGTAAATGATTTACCAGTTATGGAATTAATGAAATCCTTGAGAGTTTTGATCATCTTTGCATACTGAGCTTTTAGTAGCAGTACCTTCTGAAGAACGTGGGCCCAGTCCTTGCAACAATTAAGATAAATTTGTGACTGTGTCGATTCCTCTAGGAATTGGTTATGTTGTTCAATTGCAGAGGATAGATGTTTCATTTGAAGATTGTCGATTGTTGTTCCATTTCCAGTTACTGCTAGTTTATTTCCTGTATATTCCTTTCATTTTCAAATACGTTGTTCTTTTTATCAAATTCACATTTGTTTTTACTTTCGTTTAAATTCACATTTGTTGTTCCTTCTCAACTTTACAGTATTTCATTGTTATTTTCCAACAGGTTAAATAATCATTGATAGATTGATTCATTAAGTGTTTTCACAACATTAAATTACAAATTCATTGATGTTTTTGATTTGCAGTATGTTATTGATCATATTACAATTATGTTGAGTGAGCTATCAGTTTCAAAGTTTTCCATAAATGAGTGGAGAATTTGATGATTGTGATAAATTAGATAGGATTAGATTTACTTTAATTATCTACACAATTTGAACCTCTAAAACTATCTACATAGACTTTGCTAACATTCTTGAAAGAGAAGACAAATCCTCGTTTGATAAATTAATGTCAGACTAAGGTTGTTTTTAGGAAATCTTTAGAGCCCAATATTTTGGCATCGTTGTTGGGGAGAATGTAAAAGATAGCATAGGTTGCATCTCTGGAGGATGAGGTATTGAAAACAGAAGGTAAGAACCTACGTAGGTAACAAGTGAAATGTGTGTGCCAACACCTAACTTCAGTTGATGAATATAGGTTATACAGGTGCATAGAAGTTTGTGTGAGTGTGTATGACTAAGAAAAAATAACATGAAAAATAAAAACCCCCACCAAAAACTATAAAATCCTAGGGCCCGATGCCCCCTGGAAGGAGCACTTACATAGACAAAATTATCTAAAAAGTTGAATCTCAAGCCTCAGTTGGACCTCGAAAAGGATCCACCCGAACCCCTCAAGCAACAAATTCACCAATTGCATCTCATGCTGAGGCTCATAGTGGAACTAAAGGGACTAAACAAAGTTTCCAAAATACATATACTCCACCTTGTAGTCCTTTAGACGAGGGAAATTCTTGTAATTTGACAGAAGGAGAAGGGGGAACCAATGGAATTGCTGAGGAAAACCCACCACCATCTGAACCTAGATCTCCTGTGATTTTGATAGGAGAAGGAACACCTGAAATCCTAGATGCAGGTAGCGTGATTAAATATCCTACGGGACCAAATAATCAACCACCCCGAATAGAACACCCGTACCAAGAAATCCCTTAAGGCTATTAACACATCTTTGAACAAATGGCAAAGCCAAATCAACCGCGAGACCATACTTTCACTTTGGAATAGCCTCAGTTGGACCTCGAAAAGGATCCACCCGAACCCCTCAAGCAACAAATTCACCAATTGCATCTCATGCTGAGGCTCATAGTGGAACTAAAGGGACTAAACAAAGTTTCCAAAATACATATACTCCACCTTGTAGTCCTTTAGACGAGGGAAATTCTTGTAATTTGACAGAAGGAGAAGGGGGAACCAATGGAATTGCTGAGGAAAACCCACCACCATCTGAACCTAGATCTCCTGTGATTTTGATAGGAGAAGGAACACCTGAAATCCTAGATGCAGGTAGCGTGATTAAATATCCTACGGGACCAAATAATCAACCACCCCGAATAGAACACCCGTACCAAGAAATCCCTTAAGGCTATTAACACATCTTTGAACAAATGGCAAAGCCAAATCAACCGCGAGACCATACTTTCACTTTGGAATATCCTATAGTTGATCTGGTTTCTAATGCCCCAATGAAATCCATTCCACTACAAAATATTCCAACCTTTCATGGATTGATAGCAAAGGAACCTGATGCTTTCTTATTCGAGTTTGATGTCCTATGTAGAGGCTATGACTACACCTCTGAACCCTAGAAAATGAAACTATTTCATTCCACCTTGAAAGGAGCATCCTTACAATGGTTTATGGGACTAGGAGGAGGAACTATAAATTCATGGGATGAAATGAAATAAGCCTTCCTTACAAAATATCAAGACTACTATAGAACCAGGGATTTAAAATACGAAATATTTCAAATGACTGCAAAATAAAATGAAACACTAAAATAATATGTTGAAAGGTTTCAATATAAGTTGCAGAGATCACCTTACGGTACACTACCATGTGAGGTACTTAAATCCACTTTAATAAAAGGTATGAAGGATGAATGGGTAGAAACATTGAATTTAATGGAAAAATGTGATATTTATCAAGAAAATTATGATAACATTGTCCAATTGTGCATCTAGTGTTCATGTGGAAGTACACGAACTAGATCAGGAATACGGGCTCCCATCACCAGGAGTAGCAACATCATTAGCGGGAGCGTCACTCGAGCAGAAGTTGGTAATCTTTTAGAAAATTTTAAAATAGACATTTTGAGCACTCTGACTACACAATTGGATGTTCTACAGGTTAAACAGAAACAAGCAGAAGAAGAATAGTCGTTTTCCATATTTTTTCCATGATGCATAAGAAAACATGGTTCGAGGGAGTGTCCCTTGGATGTGGTTCAAATTTTCTCCATTTGTAGAAGTGGTGGCCTTGCCAAACGCAATTGAGGAAGTAGTCATTACGTTTCTTTTTGAATTGTTTGTATGCTATGGATTGCCCAGGGAAGTAATCACTGACGGAGGGTCGCAATTTACAACACATAAAATCATGGCCACTCTATGCAATTATCAAATTACACATAGAGTTACTTCCCCATATACCCCATAGGAAAATGAACAAGTGGAAACTACCAATAAAGTCTTGGAGGTAATCTTGACAAAAACAATTTCGACAAACCATTAGAATTGAGCAGCCAAGCTTCCAAATACCTTATGGGCCTATCGCACAACATGGCGTAACACTACTAGCTACTCTCCTTATCACATAGTCTTTGTAAAATAACCTATCTTTCCAATTGAATTTGAGATCAAGACTTTAAGAATGGCCCAGGAAATTGGACTGGATCTTACCCAAGCACACACACAATGTTTGCAACATCTCAATGAGTTAGATGAACCACGCTTATTCTCCCTTCAATGCACAGTTGTTATTCAACAACAAAGAGCTAGATGGCATGATAAGCATATCAAGAAGAAATCCTTCTAGAAAATTCATTGGGCGCTTCTCCATGATTCCATATTTATGGATTTTCCTAGAAAATTACAGACAAGGTGGCTGGGACTATATGAAATCAATGAAGTTCATGATAATGGAACTGTCACTTTAGTTACCATCAACGGGTCTAGTTCTCCTTTTCTAGTAAATGGACATTGGCTATGACTCTACCATCAGTCGCTTTCAAAAGAATCATTTTGCCAAGAAGTAAGTAATGATCCTACTATTCTGATTTTAGCTGGTTGGGAAGGTAACCCAACAGCTTCAATTCCATGAAATTGTTGTTCTTCAAACACTGTACATATCGTATATAGTCTTCTTTAAATATTTGATTGAGTTTTTAGTTTTTTTACTTCCTAGGAAGGGCATTATAAGGAAATTTGGGGAACAAAAACCAGAAAATATGATTGTAATGAATATAATTAGAACTCTTTTTTGTTCCTTATTCAAACTTCAAATTGCTCTTGTCTCACTTTGAAAAATCCATCGAATATAAACATTGTTTTATAGAGGAAATGAATATGTCATGTTCCATAGCAAAAAGTCAGGTGATTGCACTAAAAGAATATGCAACTATGGTGAATAGGAAATGGATGCATAACACTACAAACCATCCAATAATTCAATCATTGAATAAACCTACCCATAAAAAATGAATGAAATTAGTTGATGATTAAGAAATCCTAGATTCACTAAAAATGTTTGCGGGGGTTTCCAATTACTTAATTAGATGGTTAAAATTTGAACATCATCGTTGTCATTCATTTGAACGAAACAATTGTCGTTCCCTTTGATTTTGATTGTTTTTCCCTTTGCGGGTAGTGTCGTTCACTTGAACGGAACAGTTTTTGTTCACTTTTTTGCGATTGTTGTTCCCTTTGTGGGTAGTGTCATTCATTTGAAAGTAACGACTGTTGTGCCCTTTGTTGTGATTGTTGTTCCCTTCGTGGTTAGTGTCATTCATTTGAACAAAACAATTGTTGTTCCTTTTGTTGTGATTGTTGTTCCTTGTTGTGGGTAGCATCGTTCAGTGGAATGTAACAACTGTTGTCCCCTTTTTTGTGATTTCTATTCCTTTTTTTGGGTAGTGATATTCATTCGAAAGAAACAACCATTGTTTATTTCTGTGGTTTTTCCTTATTGTTGTTCCTTTCCCTTGAAAGTCACGATATTTCATGAAAAACATGTGTTGTTGATACGTTTATCCACTCCTTTGGGTATGAACTTCACTAACTAATTTTCAACAACATCACTTCTAGTTATCATGGTAACAATTTGTCATTTTATTTTGTGGACTATCTAGCATACCTATCGAATTGTTTTTGGATTGATTTCTTTGAATTATCTTAATATTGTTCATAATAATTAACCACCATAATTCGTTTCTTTCCCCTATATATATACATATACTTGAATGATAATTTTCCTTCACATCATAATAAGGAGTCTAAGGCACATTTTTACTTGGCATTCTTACACTTCTTACACCATCCCACACTCTTAAGGACTAGATGAGTCTCCCTTAATAAAGCCTAAAATAATAATAATAATAATAATAAAACATAAATAAAGAAAATAAACTTCTCCCACAAAGGATAGGGGGTCTTATCATGAGCCAACCTACCACGATCATAAGATAATAACTTAAGTGACATTCCCACTATGGCTACCACAACAGGGCAATGGCCTTTGGCATTTTTTGTCAAAAGATAAGAGGTCTCATCACAAGCTAGCTTGTTCACTTATGTTACAATCTAGTGAGTGGAATTATGATTATCTAGATATCAAACCAGGATAGTGGTCTTTTTGGTAAAAGACGATTCAAACTATTTATTAAGGATACAAGATCATCTATGGGTTAAAAGGAAACCTTGTCGAGGCTATGGACGTCTGCCGGTAGCAATGGCTCTGCCTGTGGTGTGGAATCTTATCTTAAACACTCTAAGTTTTCTTGTGTTTTCCTATATTTCCTTTCTTAAAAATGGGCTATCATTCTGATTAACATATGGAATATTTATAAACCGTGAAGAAATTTAGACTACTCGAAATCTTTTTTCCTTAAACATTTTTGAACATAGGTATTTGAACATGTACTTCCCACAAAAGAGTGATTATTGTTCATGATTACCATTAAATTTCTTTGAAATTTATTAATGATTGTTCTCCCAGTGGTGGCGACATAGTAATTACCCCTCACTTGCACAACCTTCCATCAATATGCTCACACATATCGACGGTTGAGGTCGACCTTTTCATTTATCATGGAAAGGATATTCTGCACATTTATCAATAGATCATAATGATTACAATTAATGGGAAAATTCATATTTCTATATACAGTTGTTGTTCTGTGATTTTTACCATTTCTGGTAATACTTTCTCACAGGTTGGTCTAAATATGTTTGCAGTCGGGAACAATAGTTGTGATGACTTGTTTACAGAAGACATGGGTGACCGAAGCATCTGTCGAGAGCCCACATTGTTTCAAGTAACTGACCAAGCAAGGGGAATTTTACATCATCTAGGGTGGACAGAATATTTCAATAGATTACAGGGATATGACATAAATATCACTCTAGCATTTTTCCAGAACTTACAGAGGGGATTCTCTGTGATTCGAGACATACAAATTTCGATCACTGAGGAAATTATAGTGGAGGTAACAAGCCTCCCAAATGAAGGCACACAGTGGACCAGGAAATACACAACACTCAAGGAAGTTGTGGAGTACTTTGCGGAACCAGGAGAAGAACTAGACAAAAAAGGGAAAGGACTCAACCTCGTTGCTCTCAATGAGCCATGGAGGGAGCTAGCAGGAGTAATACAGAGATATATCACATGTGATGGGAGATACGATGTGGTGAGACCGCGCTACCTCAAACTGCTAGCATCACTAAAACAAAGGTCAGTGATAAATTTTCCATTCTTTCTAAATGCCATGCTGCATGAAGTTCCTACAAGGGCCTAGAAGGCCAAAGACCCTGCCAATATAATTAGTCACCATGGACTAGTAAAATTAATAGTAAACAGGGCCTTGAGCCAATCACCAATAACTTGGGGAGATTTAATTGAGCTTGATAGGCCCCTACAAATCGAGCAACCTGAAATCCACTATGAAATTCCCCCATAGGGAATTGAGGCAGCTCAGGTAGAAGGAGACATTGCCCGAATTGAAATTCTAGTACCCCAGCTAGAAATGGAAGCAGACCCCATCCAACTAGTAGAAAGTCAGACCATACATGAAAAAACATCAAAGAAGAAGAGACAGAGGACAATTTCTATCCCTGAAACATCTAGTTTGAAAAGAAGGAGTAAAAAGACAGTACAACCTGAAGAAACTCAGAAAACTGTATAGACAAAACAACCCTCACATGGAAACATTCAGAAAAATGTATAGACATAGTAGCCATCACTTGAAATCCTTATAGAACATTTCTTTAGAATTTATTAAGTAGATATGGCCCAAGTACTAGGAAATTTAGGGACATCAATTACTGGAGACACAAACAGATCTGGAGAACCTCAAGCACCAACGTCTTCTCATTCAAGCCATGTCTTGGATCTTACTGATATGGAGATGCCATCTCTTGAAGGAACATAATAGCCAAAACCTCACATTGAGGTAAACAATCCCTTAGAACAAATAGAGCACCCCGAAGAAATAGGAAAGGACTTACCAGTTGATCAAGGTGGGGAAGACCTTGAAATTCCCCATAGACAGAAGAAAACAGCATGCAAAGGCAACAATAAAATCAGAAAATTGAAACAGGAAAACAATATATTGAGGAAAAGGGTTAAGAAAATAAAAGTATTAAAACAAAAAGTTGGTAGATTAAAGGAAATAATTAGACAACTTAGAAAGTAGTTGGAGCAATATGATAAGTCCCGTGAGAAGAAAAAATCCAAGAGGCCTAGAGTACAGGGAATAAATTCACTTCCTAGAAGGACAGTCCATACCAATTTTGTTGGAACACAAACATAATCGTATGCTCCTTTGGAAACAACTGAAGTAGAAACTCAGACAGAGGTTCCAACAAAAGAAGAAACAACTTCTCAAACTAAAGGAATGTTTCCTACAGATCTTCCTGCTCCTTCAAAAAAATTGAAAAATAAACTCAGACAGATGCTCCAACAACCATAGAGGTAGTTGTTCAGACCGAGGGAGTATTTCAATCCCCTAAACAGGATGCCATTATTAGCAGGTTGGAGGAAGAAATGGTGCAAACCCAACAAACCCTAAATCAATGTAGAAGTGAAATGGTAACAATGTCAAAACATCAAAAAGTTGTCAAACAACTTCAATCCATGTCATCAAAAGAGAATGAGACCTTTGTCGATCTCAACAGAGCTAAAGGAAATGTGAATAAAGTATAGGGCCAATTAGATGGATCTTTGGGGAAAATCAAAGAGATTCGCTCTATTTATTCTGATATAGTATCTTGCAGGGCCCCTGCTACTAATTACACTTTATTTTGATTAGAACGTTATCAGTTGTTAAGGGTAAAAGCTATTAGAGTAGAAAAACCTTTTGAGTTCACCATTGTTTCTGATTTAATTTCATGTTTTAGAGAACATGAGGATGGAGTACAATACTTTATGTGTGAACTATACCTTCACAACTTCATCCTAGAAGAAAACATAAATGAGAACCCCAATCATTTCACTCGAGACATACAGTTTCAGGAATTCTTGTCCTTTGCCAAAAAACAAATTAGGTGGGCTAAAGCACACAAGGTTTTCATGAAAAGGGAGACTGGGCTAGACCTATGGATCAGAGAGGAACCTCCAATAACCCTTAAAACCATTATGCAACATAGAACATTCATGAAGAGGGAGAAGGTTGTAGAATCTTTATCTCCCATACATAAACATGTTGTACATTCTGGTCTACAATATTTTAGAGAGATTAAAGAAGAATCCATTTATGTTGCTAAACTAAGATGGGATGTCTCCTCAAATGCAATCAAGAACAAGTAACCCTTTGGTTTTAGAAATTTTCACGTAGCCACCTTCAAGTTAGAGAGATATGCTAGAATGATCCTAGATGAAGGGCTTTCCTGGATTGGATGCAGGTACACTCTTCCCATTATTTGGTATCCTCCAGAGGGTTATCAAAGTAATTATGAACTTCGTAAAAAGGAGGAAGATGCTGCTTTTGGAGAGCTTAAAGGTAAGAATGGGTTCAGGAGACCTGGAGAAAATAACTCTCCTCCCTTCAGTATCACTGTTTTACATGTAAACTCTCTTATTGCATGAGGACATGCAAAAAGGTAAGTTGGGGGGTATGTTGAGTCGAGAAAAAGGTATAAATATTCTTCTTATTGCTATGGTTTATGATGCATTCTTGATTAACGTTTCTATTAATAAGGATTAATTAGGAAAGAAAATAATTAAAAAGTCTTTTAGAAATGTTATTGAATGATATTAGATCATTTCTTAATTTCGGTTTGAATTGTTTGATTTTATTGTATAAATAGACAATTATTGTTAACTCGAGATAGTTAAGAATATTATGAAGATGTATAGACTATTGGAGATCGAAGAAATCAGGTGCAAAGTAGTTTAAGGGAAGATTGACTCTTTATTTTGTATTCTTTATAAATAGTAAAAGTAATCTTGAGGATCTCTCGATCCTCGGGATAGCCTAATTTACTCATGTCATTTTAATATATAAAGTATGATGAACAATAGAGAGATATCCAAGAAATTCAATCAAACTTTCAGATCTCTGAATTGCTTTGTACAAGCAGTCCATTGTAAATGATTTACCAGTTATTAAATTAATGACAGCCTTGAACGTTTTGATCATCTTCGCATACTAAGTTTTTAGAAGTAGTACCTTCTGAAGACCATGGGCCCAGTCGGAAGGAGTTATTGTCTCAATCTGTAATCGTATCAATTCTATTTTAGTTATGTGATTTAAATTTCCTTGCAACAGTTAAGATAAATTTGTGAGTGTGTCTATTCTTATATGAATTAGTTATGTTGTTCAATTGCAGAGGATATATGTTTCATTTGAATATTGTCGATCGTTGTTCCATTTCCAGTTACTGTTAGTTTATTTCCTATAGATTCCTTTCATTTTCGCATACGTTTTTATTTTTATCAAATTTTCATTTGTTGTTCCTTTCGTTTAAATTCACATTTGTTGTTCCTTCTCAACTTTAACATACTTCGTTGTTATTTTCTAGCAGGTTAAATAATCATTGATAGATTGATTCATTAAGTGTTTTCACAAGATTAAATTATTGTTTCTTAGTTAGATGAATTCACAAAATTGATTGATGTTTTTTATTTGCAGTATGCTATTGATTAGATTACAATTCTGTTGAGTGAGTTATCAGTTTCAGAGTTTTCCATAAATGAGTGAAGAATTTGATGTATGTGATAAATTAGATAGGCTCATATTTGCTTTAATTATATACATGATTTTAACCTCTACAACTATCTACATAGAATTTGCTGACATTCTTGAAAGAGAAGACGAATCCTTGGTTGATAAATTAATGTCATACTAAGGTTTTTTTTAGGACATCTTTAGATCCCAACACCATGTATCCTCTATATGCTTCATGGATATTAAATATGTTTGGATTCGCATAACTCCCGACTCACTTCTATGAAAGGCATGCCATCCCTGCAACATAGTTAATTATTTGCAACCAAAGAGATTTGAATCCTTGGGATTGTAGGCATGTGCATCAATATCTTATGAGGAGGACCATGTGATTTACCCTTTTTATTTGATTTATGATATCTGTCATGCCCACATTTCGGACATATCTATTTCTCTACATATTATACTCTATATAGAATACAATCATTTGGACATGCATCATATGATATGTACTCAACACCCAACATTTTCAACATCTCCTTTGAATCTTCACAAATACCAAGAAAGAAATTATCACTTAGAAGAACCTTATCTTTGAATAGCCTATATTTAGTGGGAAATAGAAATGTATAATGTCATTTAAAGTTCATAAAATTGATCGTTTTTAATATTGATTGTGTGACAATATTTCTCAAATTATAAGGAAATTAGTGATGGTTAGTTACCTCAATATTGTCTAGAAACATGCATTTGAATTTCCAAACTTTTATTTCAAGTTGTACCTTAACATTGTTTTCCCCAGTTGGGTAGAATTTGACTGGCTAGATCCAAAGAGAGGGGTGCAGATTTTAGACTTTTGAATAAGGTATCCGTGATATGAGCACCACCCCCTCTCTCATCATTTTGGAATGCATATAACAACATTGTCTCCATGGAATTTGTATCTCGTAAATAATCATCCATACCAACCTCTATTTCATTGACTCCATTGCGGACTTGTGAAGAACTACTATTGTTGTAGTCATTCCTAATTGGTGAATCTAGATGTAGTGGGAATTGAATTGGTGGTTGATTCAACCATTCTTGGTATGTTTCCTCTTCGAGTTGTTCTCTTATTGAATCCTTCTCTCGATTTAACATTGTAGTGGGGTGCAACATAATATGATAGGTAGGTCTCTCATTATCAGAATCCTGATTTCAAAAATATCAAACATTAGTACATCAATGATATTAGTAAGCACAATACAATTGGTTTGTTCAAATCACAGTATATCCAACATTAATTATTATTGTTGTTGACTAATGATTGCGACTAAAATATGCCATGTTACTATTTACACCATAAATCGATTATCCATTTTCATCTACCGACTTCTTGCAGTATGTTTCTCTTGATAAGAGCTTCTGAACTTGATTCTGAATTGGTAGAATATTATCTGAATCTGAACTTGATTCTGAATTAGGATCCTACAAATTTGGATACATTTTTATTCATATTGACAAGGATAAAAAAATAAATCAATTAGATAATCGAAATATAAATAAAATCTGAACTTACTGGAGATGGAAAGGGAGAACTCCATGATGGACTTTGAGAAATATGGAACGGGATAGAATTTGAAGAATTGGCCATTTGATATTATAATATTTTCTCCCTGCATTTTAGCAAAATCAACAATACATTTTTAAGAATAAGGTGACTTTAAGAGGAAAATGTATACTATGGAGTATTACAAGTCTCGTGGATGCATCCTAAAAGATAATTTAAGATGAATATACTATTGTGTGTGCAAACAAAAATTCAGATATATTTGACAACTTAATGGTGCACTTATTTAGACAACAATCATTGTTGTGTATATAACAATATAAAGCATTGGGGCGTTCATTTACGAGTCACACCAGTACGTAAATAAATAAAAAAGAATTATCTGATATCGGTGCTCCAAAAATTTTAAGCACATCGGTGCATTGTATACAACAATGCGTCGGTGTGTTATATTAATAGATGCATCAAGGTTTCGAAAAACTTAAAAAAATGTGACTTTGTTTTTTTACAATTGCAAAATAAACGAGAATTTAAAATCTAATTTCATAAAGTCATTTAAATAGTAAAAAAATATTTATTGTTCCATTATTTTACCAAAATTTACAATGGAGAAATTTGCAAGAGAGCACTGTGGAGCAGCAGAATACTTTGGAACAACATGATTATTCAGAAGATCATATTTCGAAGGTTGTGGTGATTCATTTAAAACCTTTTTCATAAAATATTTTCTGGATATTAATCTATTCAGTATTACTTATTCATGAGATCAAAATTTGAAGGGTATGGTGATTCATTCAAAACCATTTTGGAGCAATAAAATTATTTAGAAAGTCATAATTTGAAGGGTTTTGTGATTCACTCAAAACCCTGCATAGTAAAAATTTTAAATTTTACTGTTGATTTTAATAATAGTTTTTTTACAATTTGTATCTCTATTTAGATTTAATTAAAATTCAGAAAAAAAAAAAAAAAAAATTTCATACTTACCTTAAACCATTTCTTCTTATTGCTTATGTGATTGCAAAATTTCACCTTAGGGTTTAACTCTCTCCATTACTTCATAATTACAACTTTTCATTTTAGGCATTTTAGATTTAATGGGTTTATGTTTCCATATAAAATGTGTTTGACATGTGATGCATCGGATCCAAACCCTCTGGGCCTTGTCGTGTTTGTTTTCTAAATGTTTCAGGTAATCAGTTTGTTGGTGCGCTTTGGATTCGCATAACTCCCGACTCACTTCTATGCAAGGCATGCCATCCCTGCAACATAGTTAATTATTTGCAACCAAAGAGATTTGAATCCTTGGGATTGTAGGCATGTGCATCAATATCTTATGAGAAGGACCATGTGATTTAC
The DNA here is from genome assembly GCA_010110895.2 of Picea sitchensis. Classification (NCBI taxonomy): domain Eukaryota; kingdom Viridiplantae; phylum Streptophyta; class Pinopsida; order Pinales; family Pinaceae; genus Picea; species Picea sitchensis. The sequence continues at coordinate 33,222 of SNQJ01S0078141.1, forward strand.
CCTTTTTATTTGATTTATGATATCTGTCATGCCCACATTTCGGACATATCTATTTGTTTGCATATTATACTCTATATAGAATACAATCATTTGGACATGCATGATATGATATGTACTCAACACTCAATATTTTCAACATCTCCTTTGACTCTTCATGAATACCAAGAAAGAAATTATCACTTAGAAGAACCTTATCTTTGAATACCCTATATTTAGTGGGAAATAGAAATGTATAATGTCATTTAAAGTTCATAAAATTGATCATTTTTAATATTGATTGTGTGACAATATTTCTCGAATTATAAGGAAATTAATGATGGTTAGTTACCTCAATATTGTCTAGAAACATGCATTTGACTTTCCAAAATTTTATTTCAAGTTGTACCTTAACATTGTTTTCCCCAGTTGGGTAGAATCTGATTGGCTAGATCCAAAGAGAGGGGTGGTGGAAGAAGATTTTAGACTTTTGAATAAGGTATCAGTGATATGAGCACCACCCCCTCTCTCATCATTTTGGAATGCATATAACAACATTGTCTCCATGGAATTTGTATCTCGTAAATAATCATCCATACCAACCTCTATTTCATTGACTCCATTGCCAACTTGTGAAGAACTACTATTGTTGTAGTCATTCCTAATTGGTGAGTCTATACGTAGTGGGAATTGAATTGGTGGTTGATTCAACCATTATTGGTATGCTTCCTCTTCGAGTTGTTCTCTTATTGAATCCTTCTCTCGATTTAACATTGTAGTGGGGTGCAACATAATATGATAGGTAGGTCTCTCATTATCAGTATCTTAATTTCAAAAATATCAAACATTAGTACATCGATGATATTAGTAAGCACAATGCAATTGGTTTGTTCAAATCACAGTATACCCAACATTAATTATTATCATTGTTGACTAATGATTGTGACTAAAATATGCCATGTTATTATTTACACCATAAATCGATTATCCATTTTCATCTACCAACTTCTTGTAGTATGTTTCTCTTGATAAGAGCTTCTGAACTTGATTCTGAATTGGTAGAATATTATCTGCATCTGAACTTGATTCTGAATTAGGATCCTACAAATTTGGATACATTTTTATTCATATTGACAAGGATAAAAAAATAAATCAATTAGATAATCGAAATATAAATAAAATCTGAACTTACTGGAGATGGAAAGGGAGAACTCCATGATGGACTTTGAGAAATATGGAACGGTATAGAATTTGAAGAATTGGCCATTTGATATTATAATATTTTCTCCCTGCATTTTAGTAAAATCAACAATACATTTTTTAAGAATAAGGTGACTTTAAGAGGAAAATGTATACTATGGAGTATTACAAGTCTCGTGGATGCATCCTAAAAGATAATTTAAGATGAATATACTATTGTGTGTGCAAACAAAAATTCAGATAACTTCGACAGCTTAATGGTGCACTTATTTAGACAACAATCATTGTTGTGTATATAACAATATAAAGCATTGGGGCGTTCATTTACGAGTCACACCAATACGTAAATAAATAAAAAAGAATTATCTGATATCGGTGCTCCAAAAATTTTAAGCACATTGGTGCATTGTATACAACAATGTGTCGGTGTGTTATATTAATAGATGCATCAAGGTTTTGAAAAACTTAAAAAAATGTGACTTTGTTTTTTTACAATTGAAAAATGAACGAGAATTTAAAATCTAATTTCATAAAGTCATTTAAATAGTAAAAAAATATTTATTGTTCCATTTTTTTACCAAAATTTACAATGGAGAAATTTGCAAGAGAGCACTGTGGAGCAGCAGAATACTTTGGAACACCATGATTATTCAAAAGATCATATTTTGAAGGTTCTGGTGATTCATTTAAAACCTTTTTCATAAAATATTTTCTGGATATTAATCTATTCAGTATTACTTATTCATATGATCAAAATTTGAAGGGTATGGTGATTCATTCAAAACCATTTTGGAGCAATAAAATTATTTAGAAAGTCATAATTTGAAGGGTTTTGTGATTCACTCAAAACCCTGCATATTAAAATTTTTAAATTTTACTGTTGATTTTAATAATAGTTTTTTTACAATTTGTATCTCTATTTAGATTTAATTAAAATTCAGAAGAAAAAAAATAAACAAATTTCATACTTACCTTAAACCATTTCTTCTTATTGCTTATGTGATTGCAAAATTTCACCTTAGGGTTTAACTCTCTCTATCACTTCATAATTACAACTTTTCATTTTAGGCATTTTAGATTTAATGGGTTTATGTTTCCATATAAAATGTGTTTGACATGTGATGCATCAGATCCAAACCCTCTAGGCCCTGTCGTGTTTGTTTTCTAAATGTTTCAGGTAATCAGTGTGTTGGTGCGCTTTCAGATAAAACACATCGGTAATGCTGCAACGTAATTAAAAATATGTTTTCATCGATGTGTAATTTTATTTGTTCATTTTTTTTTCTATTGGAGAGGTGTTGATAACGATACATATCACACCATTGTAATTTATAGTTTTTTTAAAACTCTATTGTTGATATCAATGCATTTCATATATGGAACATACCGGTGCTTTTATATTATGAAAGTGCACCAATTTGTTTTTTTTACAGAAAATTATTTGATTTATTTATAAAATATATTTAATAGCTTGTGTATTGAATGGTACAGGATATGTATTGATAAAAAAATGTGTAAGAGTAGTTCAAGTAACAAAAAAATTGATCGACACAATGATAACACATCCAAAAAGGCCAAAAAAACAAGTTCTTTGTAAATTTTATGCAAAATTAATATGTTTGAACTATATGTAAGATTAACTAATATGTATTGGTTAGTGTGTGTAATGCAGAGCAATAAAATGAGGAATCTTGATAAGGTTACTTGTGATCTAAGTGTAGAAGGGCGTAAAATCTTGATGGGAAAATTGCAAAAGGAAGAATCGGGTGAATTAAAAAATTCTATTCCATATGAGTTCTTTTTTGAATTTTCATTAATAATATACTTAAAAATACTAGATAACATAGTTAAAACAATATATTAATTCACATATGTTTAATGTTCTACAGGGACCGACAACGAAGGAACGAAGTGTCATCCTAAGAAAATAAAAATTATAGAAGATGTAAATGATGATGAATTAGTCCTTAGCTCATTTGGAGTTGTGTTGGAGGTTAATGAAAGGGGGGGACTTTTTACAAAACTATTAGGGATATAGTGGAATGAACGTTTAGACACACTTTCCACTTACAATACAAAAATCAATCCAATGATTACAAAAACCAGGTTATATCTAAACTACATGAAGTGTTTCCAGAGCAATGGTCAATGAACCCTGTCAGAATTGCAATAGAAAAAACATACAGCAACAACAAAAATCATTCAAAATGTAATATTCATAAAAATGCGTTTCTAGAATATGTATATATTAATACAAACCATTTTTTTATTAATATCAATTTTGTTATATTTATTTTTCATATATCAATATAAAAATATTTTTTGTCATGTTACTTTTTTCAGGAAGATTATGAAAATCCCAAAGGATCAATGAGCCGATATCCAAAATATGTCAGTAGGAATGTCAAAAAAAATGTACAAAGAAATGGTAAAAAATGGACATAATTGCATCGTAGGAGGAGCCATTTCAACAACAACGTGCTTCAAATGTATGAAATCATTGAAATTTTCTATTAGGTACATATAAATAAATAATTTGGCATTAAATATTGATTTTCAAGTATTTTCTTGTAGAAAAGAAAACAAAATGGAACCCATTCAACGCACAAAACAAAACGACAAGGAAGAAAAGGGTTGATAACAAACTTTGTGAGTAATTTTTATTTCCTTATAACATTAACTTAAGATTTCATTTTTGTGTATTTTAATTTGTTTTACAATAATCGTCCTTGAATGTCTTCAAACAGATGCTAACATTCAAAGAAGAGGCATCGCAAGAATTGATTGACATTGGGTTAAGTAAGGGTTGTGAGTATATGTTAGCATATCAAAAATTAATTGTGGAATTTGTAAGTATCTTAGGTTGTTTTACTTCTCTCATTTTATAATTAATGGAACAAAAAAAATATTTTATATTAAATCTATGATTTATTATGGGGTATAAAACTTGCATGAAACAAAGTATGGAAATGTGTCAATAGAATAGTTGTTGACAGAAGGCATGAGATTTGGTTTTGAAAAAATATGTATCATTCATGACTCAATTCTTTCTATGGTATGTCACTTTTCAATTTTCATGCATGTATATTATTTATTTCAATTTTGATTATTCTCAGCAATGTAGATACACTCATAACACTTTTTTTTATTTTTGTAGATGAAATCATTTTAAGAAGAGGAAAAAAGTTGAGACAATCAACAAAAAATTAGACCAAATAACCCAAGCCATGGAAGTAGATCAAGCACTAACAATAGTTCCAATGAAGAATGATGATCAATATATTTGGTAATCAATGCAAGTTGTTGTATTTTTTGAAATAATTGTCTGGGAAAATCAAACATTTTGTTTAATGTAATGGACATAGTGTCCCAATTGAAATACAATGGGTTACCAATAAGTGTCGACCAATTTTGTATGACAAAGAGCTTATTATTCATATATAATAAAATATTTTTTTATTTTATTCTACTGCATTGTCCAATGTTGTTTTGAAATGTTACATCCTTGATTAAATATATGGATGATTAAATATTATAATGAAGAGATGTGAAATATGGTGATATAACAAATAAACCCAAACATCATATCCAAATGCACTAATCAAAATTTAATATATATGAATACTATTATAAGATATATATGTCAATTTTTTTATGAACAATGGAATTAAAAGATAACAATAATTGTGCATTGTCACAGGTCGGTGTTTCTAAAAAGAGAAAATGGCAATCGATGTGTTTAATGATAAACAACACTGGTGTGTTTCAAGATACAACGCATCGGTGCCATAATTAAAATCACACTAGTGTTGATATACAAGGAACCAACATTGATCTTAATATTATTTTATCCAACAATTATAATAATAATAAAACTTTATCGATGTGTTTAATTAATAAATTCACCGATGCTTATGTATCTCACTTTCACCTTGGTGCATTCTGTATATCATGCACTGGTAGGGATTTTTTTTTAATGCATCAGTGCATGGTATCATAGATTCTCCATGTGCCTTATTATTATTAAGGCATCAGTGCGTTATTACATATAAGAGAACCCATGCCCTAATATTTTTTGGAATCCCCTGTGCTTTCTTGTAAAGTTAACCATCTGTGCTTTAAGTTATAGAACACATCGGTGCTTGGTATCATAGATTCCACCAGTGCATTGTTTGTATTAAAGAATCGATGTGTTATTTTGTATAAACGCACTGGTGCCCCAATATTTTAGGACTGGCCCTATGCTTTCGGTGCAATGTAGGCACTGGTGCTTTATGTTTGAAAACACACTCGTGCGTATAGACCATGAAGCATACCGACTAGAAAAACATCTGCTACAAACTTCGCCCGCCAAGTTTTTTTTAGTTATAATGAAGTTTCGTTATAATCTACACAAAAATATCCGATACGAAAAATGGATGTTTTCATGGAGGTTTTTTTGACAATTTTTTCCAATTTTGTAACATTAAAAACCTTCGTTGTAACCTCCGCTAGAGGGTATTTTCCTTGTAGTGGTATCAGGTTCTCTCTTCATGGAAGTCTCCATTTCTTCCATCCTTGCTCAGATTTGTCTCCCCTCCTGCTGCAATTAGAAATTTGCAACTGGTATGCCTCAACCTCTTCTTCTGGGCGACATCTTCTCTTCTCATAAACATGCTTTGGTGATATTTTTATGCTCTGATACCAAAAATGATATCCTTACAACTCCTCTCCCACATAACAAAGTTTAAATCTTTACTTTGTTAGAAATTCAATATCTCACTCCCTTGGATCGAATCCTATATCAACTCATAGCAGGTTCAGTTGGGCGTTAAACCCATTTTCTCTCACGTGACAAAAAACTAGTTCCACGGGCTTATTCCCTTTGCAAATTTCACAGGATTTAAACCACGATTAGATTACCAGAGAGAAAGTTTCTTAGCTATTGAGCTTCTTTTGAATGGACGGTCGAATATTTTTGTGTAGTAGTATTCAAAGTGGAACCTCATATGGTCGAATTTACTACTCGGAATGGTATTTTTGGACTCTGAAAAACCTTTAATCATGACCATTGATCATTTTCGGATGAATGATGTGGACAAGGTTTTGGATTTGGATCGTTTTTAGTCTGCACTGTTGATCACTTTTATAAATAGACAAACAAATATGTTGGCATGTAAGTCAAGGTTGTGGTGGAATATTCTTTGATATAGTTCTTATCGAAGCTATGAAACTTCCTTAATCTTTTGAAAATCGATTGATAAGATATGACTACATGCAGTGGATTATTATTCGATGCTTTTTCATCGAAGTGTTGGAACATTATTTGAAGTTGGATTTCCAATGGATGGTTATATCTTCTCTAAATATATTCCGATGAACGATAGATTTCCCTCGCAAATCTATTCCAATGAACGAACATTTTTCTTCATTGATCTATTATGATGAACGTTTGGGTTTTTCTATCATAGGCTTGGCATTGGAGTCAAATTTTTATAGGAGATAGAAAAGATCTAAACAACACACGTTCTATTCCTTTCGAGGTCCGATGGAAGTTCATGAGAATCACCAATTTGTTCTGGATCAATTCCAATATATAATCTCGACTATCAGTTCCTAAAATTATGCAACTCATGGATTTCACAGAGATTGAATCTGAATTTGTGCTTGATCCCCTACAGATATAATCAATTTCCACTCTGTGTACTCAATGGATATGCATAGCTTAATAATACGCACACAGAGAGCATAAATTTCATAAAGACAATGTTGGGTTGTTATATTATTTGTAGTGAAAGTCTATTTGAGGTGGATTGACTGACGGTCGAATTCGAGGTGAATCAACAATAGGTCGAGGGTCGAGGTAGATCGAAAACAAGTTGATGGTCGAGGAAAATTGACCGGGTAAATTCAAAGTCAAAGGTCGAGGTGGGTCGGCATGGTAAAGGACTCAACATCAATTTGAATATGTCGACCAACAAGAGGTCGATAGGTGGGAATGTGGTCACCAATGAAAGACTGAATAAAGGTCGACTGCTAATCCTAGTTGGAGTCGACTGTAACATAATCCCAAGATTCGTGAGATTTGTATCCAATTATATTCATGGATATCTAATTGTTTTTGGGCGCAATGTATTTATGTTTTTTTCCTATTGTAAATCCTATAAAGAGGTGTGTTTTAAGGACGTAAAGAATAATCTTAAATCTTTAGATGATGAATGGATAATCACCAAGAGTCAGTAATTTAGAGGTAAGTTGGATTGGCTACAGTGTTTTTCTTGCATAAGCAAGAGGGTATGATGTTGATTGTCTTTTAGGTGTGGACCAAGGTTATACATGTAACCTTTTATTCATATTGAATAATACAACAAGAGATAATAACGCTAAAGGAAAGTTGTTTTTCCCGGTTTGGGTTTCGAGGGTAAAGTCTCTTTGTATTGTCTAATTTATTTCTCATTTATGTTCTTGATTAAATTATTTTTATCTTCTTCTAGGTTTAGTGTGGAAGTATATCTCATTTCCTGAAAGTGGTCTCAGAAAAAAGTTAAGCTATGACAAGTGGTATCAGAGTTGTGGTATGCTTTGACATGTGTATCAGATCTTGATTTACTAATTTTGAATCTGAGAGCTAAACCCTGGGTATAGTAAGAGTTGTGATTCATAAGTTGTGTTAAAGATCATGGTAAAATAATGGAGAGAAGTTCAAGAATAGAGATAGAAAAAATTCAATGGCCAAAATTTTGAGCTTTGGAAGCTTCAAATGGAATATCTTCTTATAGATCGAGAGCAATGGATAGTGGTATGTCTAGCTACCCAGACGAAAGGCATGTCGATGGAAGAATGGGAGAAACTAGAAAGAAGAGCAAGAAGTATGATTTGGATTTGTCTTGCATATTCAGTAATGTTGAATGTCTCAGGTGAATATTTGGCCAAGAAATGGTAGGACAAGATTGGAAGCTTATACCAGTCGAAATATTTGGTAAATAAAATATTTCATAGAAATAATTTGTATCTTATGAGAATGAGTGATGGTAGTTTGGTGATTGGGCATTTAAATGTGTTTAATACCTTTTTAAGGAAATTGTAGTCTGTGGATATTAAAATCACTAAGGAGAAGTGTATAAGCCTATTATGTTCTTTGTAAAACTCCTTGGATGGCTTAGTCATGGCTATAGGGACTAATACAACCACACTAGCACTAGAAGACGTGATTGCTTCTCTACTTTCAGAAGAAATGAGAAGAAATAACATGGAAGAATCGACCAAATATTCTTTGGTGGTGAGAGGTCGACCGGTTGAAAGAGATAAAGGAAAATTATATGGTAGAAAGTATAAGTCTAAGAGTAGATATAAATCCCCAATTTAGTTGACAAGAAGATGTTGGAAATGTGGTAAATATGGGAATTACAAAAATGATTGTAAGTATAGGGTGATAGAAGTTAGTATAGGATCCTATGAGAGGCACTCGACTAAGACAAAGACAATACCAAATAATGGAGGTGATGTGTACCTGACGTCAACCAGTACACAGTCAGATCAAGGTGTTTGGCTTATCGAATTCGAAGAATCCTATCATATGACACCACATAGAGAATGGTTCTAAGAGTATGAACGATATGATGTAGGTGATGTATTCTTAGAGGATGAATCGACAACCAAAATTGTCGGACGAGGAATATCTCTACTAACACAAACCCCCATTATCTCCTCGGGGATTCTCAACCTCCCGATCAAGGATCTTCAAAACACTAAGCCAAATCATATTTTCGAGCCTCTAATAGAACCTGCAAAACATTACACACATGTCCCTTGATGTTATCCCACAGGCTCAAATTACCCGCACAGTCATTTTTTGGTGCCTCTGGAAACACCAATTTGTGAGTACTAGCTCCTATGCTAGACTCTTCTCTCAATATGACCACCAGCTACGACCTCAACACAAACCTCTTCGTGACTTTGGGCTTCGATGCTTTTCGATGCAACTAACCACTTTTTACTCGACCCCAAACCAACGAACTTATCCAGACGGGATGTATGGCTCATGATTCTCCAACAACCAACGACTATTATCTACTTAGTGACTTTAGGCTTCGACTCTTTTGAATGCAGCTGAATCCTTTTTCCACGAACTCTGAATCGGTGAAATCTCCTGGACTAGATCTACGACCCATGCTACCCTGACAACCAATGGTTGAGATTTACTTTGGAGCTTCAACGTTCGGGAGTTTTGAAAATTCCAAAGCTCTTTTCCCCAAAGTACTTTCCACGCGAAGCTTTGGATCAAGCACAACACATCCTTTTCCAATAGATAGTTTCGATGGATTTTGACACTTCGGCCTTCGAGACTTTTCGTGCCTTCACCCTTCGTTTCCTCCAAAGTGACTTTTCACCGAAGTGCTCTATCACCAAAGTGATAGATATGGCACCACGTATCTACAAAATTGATGGTTGGGATTCAACTTCTTACCTTTTTCCCGGATGCACCCTTCTGGATCCCGGGATCTGACCACGTGTCCTCCTCATATCGACAGTCAGAATCCACTTTGCTACTTTGGCCTTTAGGAGTTTTGGCTTCACCAACTCCACTTTTCGCCGAAGTGATTTCTTCCGAAACACACAGATCTCCTCCACATGTTCTTCTGGATCCAATGTTCCATATCTACTTTGTTCTTTTCAACTTCGTGAAGTTTGCGTTTTTCTCCACACAAAGCTTCCGGAGTTCTTTCTCACGAACTCGCTAGTATGTTGCCATGTATCCTCCTTGATACCGACAGCTATGATTCACTTCGTAGCTTCGGGACTTCAACGATCCCGCTCTCAAAACAGTTTCAAACCTATGAATATTTGGAGTGTCGAAGGAATCCAAGGCTAACCTCCGTGCAACTCTCCCAAATCTCACGTTCTGGAGTGATCTCATTTCCTTTGAATGGATCTCGCTCGTTAATTTTGGGAATCTTAAAGGGATCCTCCCTATTGAATAATTCTCGCCGCTATCTCTTTTGTGCTTGTTCTTCCTCAAAACCTATAACTCCTCAAAGCGTTTCTTCGACACTTAGTCAAATTTTGACTCTGTGCACACCTTGCAACAGGTCTTCTTGCACGACTCAACTTCTTTGTGATCAATTGTGCACACCTTTCAATATTTCCTTACTCAACTCAATTTCTACTCATGAAGAATAGAACTTAAGTATGTTTCCACCTGCGCACACCTTGCGAGGTCTTCTACACTTCTTTACAAACAAAGCTTCAGGTTGTCTCTCCTTAATTTCTGAGTCAAAAGACTCTATCAACGTACGCCTTGCGAACACTTTTCACTCCTTGCAAATACAATATTCATGTTATCTTTTCTGAGATTTTGAGTCGAAAAAGACTCTGTCGACGCACACCTTGCGGACATTATTCACTCCTTGCATAGGCTCGTAGAAGAGAAACAATTGAAAATTATCTGAATCCTCACAGATTCATACATTCAACCATGTAAATTCATTCATAACATAAGAACAAGTAAATATAGAGAATTGCAATTAAATAGAAAGCCTACCATTCATTCAGATAAACACAGCAACACCAACACCAAACATTTGGATCAACCCTTCTCTATTATATTCATTCAAATTAAACGCACATGTAATCATACAATACTTGATAAGCTTCAATAGTATTAGCTACAATAATCTTCAACAGCAATAACCTTCAACAGTCTCTCCTGGGAAACAATACATTTATTTATACAAAAGAGCTCATAGATATTTTCCCTCTGACTACCTTAGCACTATCCTATCAAATTAAAATATTTCAACTACTAAGGCTTATTACAATAAATGTTTGAGACAGATAATAAAAAAATCATGGAATCTGTACTGCAATCTACTACATTAAATGAAAATACATTCCCCATCGATCTCATGCGATGGTTCAGCTCCTAAACATTTAAGATGTTCATTGATTACAATCTTCTTCAGATATTTCATGACATGTTCTTTTTTTAAAATTCAAAATCACTTCAAAATGCACGCTGGGGTGTTGAGTTGTCCTCCACTCGCACTTTGATGACGATGCTCCCGCATCATACTCCTCTGGACAAAAATTCATGGGCTCTTGTCCATGAGCTCCTACATAGACTTTCCATGCTTCTGGATATTTGCTTCATTTGCCCAGCTAGCATCTTCTATTGGGTGTCCTTTCCACTTTACCAAATACTCAAAATATGTCTTTCTCTTGGTCTTCTTACCAGTCCTATGATCTATGGTCTTCTCCATCTGCGGATTTTCTTCTACAGTCATCTACTTCTCCCACTGGATCTCTTTTTGATTTTTCGATCCTCTTGCGTCATCTTCCCTGTAAGGATACCATTCTGAAATTTTGAATATGGGAGATATACCTACACCCTTTGGAAGCTCTATATCATAAGAATTATCATCAAATTTCCTTAGGATCTTGCATGGTCCTATATTCTTCATTTTCAGTTTGTTATATGTTCCCCTTGGGAACCTTTCCTTTCTGAGATGTGCCATAACTTGATCTCCAACTTCAAATTGAAGTTCTCTCTTATGTTGATCAACCCTGCGTTTATATTCTCTGTTGTTATTCTGCAACTTCTCTTTGATATGATTACAAAGCTTCTACATTTCTATAGTGAATTCTTCTTCTCCAATGCTTCTGAATTCACTCTGCTCCATATCTCTCAATTATGATACGCCTCTTGGATTCATTCCATACACTATCTATAATGGACTCTTTCTTGTACTCATGTTTAATGAGTCATTGTATGTAAACTCTTCTTGTGATAGAATTTGATCCCATTGACTATGATGTTCAGTGACCAAACTCCTCAACAAATTCCCTAAACTTTGATTTACCACCTCAGTATGTCCATCTATTTGAGGGTGATATGTTGAACTAAAGGATATTTTTGTCCCCAGTTTCTTCCACAATTTCCTCCATAAATGACCAACAAATTTTGTGTCACTTTCTGAGACAATACTCTTGGGAAACCCATGAAGTCTCACAACTTCCTTGAAAAACAAATCTTCAATGTGTGTTTCATCATTAGTTTTTTGGCATGGGATAAAGTGTGCTATATTTCAGAATATATCAACTACCACAAAAATGGAATCACTTCCCTTTTGTGTTCTTGGCAATCTTAACACAAAATCCATGCTTATTGCATCCCAAGGGCTATCTGGAATAGGAAATGGTTGATACAACCTAGTGTTTTGTCTATTTTATTTTTCATGTTGGAAAATCTTACATATGTTCACAAAATTATTCACGTCTACTCTCATACCTAGCCAATAGTATGAACTCTTAGTTGTGCAAATATATTGTCATGGCCGAAATGTCTAGCTAGACCTCCACTATGTTTTTCTTTTAGCGGATTATCTCTCATTGAGCATTTTGGTATGCACAATTGGATACCTTTAAAAAAAATCCATCTTGAATTAGATACTCTCTCCAATGACTTTTGTCTCTAAGAACGGGATTTGCACATGCTTCATATGCCTCTTTAAAATCTCGATCATCACAATACATCTTCTTAAGTTGTTCAAACCCTGAGGTTTTCAATTGAAATTTCTGCAGAATTAGACATCTCCTACTAAATGCATCAACAACTTTGTTAGAATTACCAAAAATATGTTTAATGACAAAATTGAAATTTTGCATAAACTTTATCCACTTAGCATGTCTTTTATTTAACTTATCCTGTTTAGTTATGAATTGCAAAGACTGGTTATCTCTATACAAAACAAATTCTTTTGGAACAAGATAGTGCCTCCATTTCTTTAAGGCTTGAATTACTGCATAAAATTATTTATCATATGTGGAGTACTTCCTCTTGGTGTCATTCAACTTCTCACTAAAATATGAAACAAGTTGATTATCTTTTCTCAAGACTGCTCCAATCGCAACTCCACTAACATCACATCGGACTTGAAATGTCTTCCCGAAATCTGGCAAGACCAGAATCGGTTGTTCTGTTATCTTCTCCTTTAGTATCTTGAAACCTTTCTCATCTTCTTATTTCCACTTGAAATACTTGTGCCTCTTCTTCACCGTATCTAGCATCAATGTACAAATTCCACTCAAATTTCTAATGAACTTCCGATAAAAACTTGCTAATCCATGGAAGATTCTCACCTCGAATATTCTTCTTGGACATGGACATTCTCTGATTTCTTTCACCTTCTCTAGATCCATCTTCAACATATTTGAAGATATTAAAAAACCTAAGTAAATGAGTTATGTCCACACAAAATAGGATTTCTTCATATTTATCAGCAACTTCTCCTTCTACAATCTTCTCATTACCAATGTTAAGTGCCTCAAATGCACTTCTTTAGTTTTACTAAAGACCAATATATCATCCAGATATATAATCACAAACTTACCAATGAAATATTTTAATACCTCATTCATCAATATCATAAAAGTACTTGGGGAATTTGTTAAGACAAACAGCATAACAAGCCATTCATACAACCCCTCATTTTTTTTTAAGGTTGTTTTCCACTCATCACCTTCTCTCCTTATCTAGTGATATCCACGTTTCAAATATATCTTTGAAAAATAGTTTGCTCCACTCAAACAATCCATTAAGTCATCCATCCTTGGCAAAGGAAATATGTACATGATGGTGATTTTGTATATGGCTCTCTAGTTTGTACACATTCTCCATCCTCCATCTTTCTTCGGACTTAATATAGTTGGTACTACACATGGACTCAAGATTTCTTTGACTAATCCATTGTCCATCAAATCTTGAAATTTCTTCTTTACCTCCTCATTCTCTTGAGGTGTCAGTCTATACACTTCTTTGTTCAGAAAACTCGCTCCTAGTATTAGATGAATGTGATGGATGATACTCCTGATAGGTGGGAATGAGCTAGGTAACTCATCTACAACTATGTCAACAAAATTTTCTAACGGCTCCTAAATTTATTCATGCATATCATTCATAGAATTATGCAAGATACCAGATATATAAAATATGAAAAACAGAAATAAAATGCTAGAAATGGCAGAATAACAGTAAAATATCCAGCATAATCTTCACAATACATAGAAATGATATACGAAATAGCAATAGAAAATCACTTTGATTCAGAAAGAAATGTTCACAGGCCTCTTCGAGGGGGCAACCTCCAGTCGAGCAGCGCTCTGTTACAATAATCTCCAAGCTAGGGTTTTCATACCCTCGACCCTTATTTATACTAAATGTGTCTATTAAGAGAAGCATCTAGAGGAAGATC
>SNQJ01S0078141.1:47636-60619 GCA_010110895.2 Picea sitchensis
TCTGCCAAGGAAAGTGCTCTGATACCACTTGCAAGATACCAGATATATAAAATATGCAGAACAGAAATAAAATGCTAGAAATGGCAGAATAACAGTAAAATATCCAGCATAATCTTCACAATACACAGAAATGATATACGAAAAAGCAATAGAAAATAACTTTGATTTAGAAAGCAATGTTCACAGGCCTCTTCAAGGGGGCAACCTCCAGTCGAGCAACGCTCTGTTACAATAATCTCCAAGCTAGGGTTTTCATACCCTTGACCCTTATTTATACTAAATGTGTCTATTAAGAGAAGCATCTAGAGGAAGATCCTTCTAGAAGCAAAAGCTTCTATTAGGTCTTCTTACATCCGCCTTATTCTATTTTATTAAGTCTTATTAATATTGACCTTTATTACATCCGAATACATTGATCTACCTATGTGTGGGTTAGGACCTTAACAAATTACTTGTAAGGATAATTCTTGGTTTCTTCACCACAACAAATTGTATATCATGTTCCTTCTTTACTTCACTCAGGAGTTCCTTCCCACTAATGAGAAGTATACATGTGTTGGATTCTTCCTTCACCTTCTTATCCTCTATTGGTAGTAGCATGTTTGTCCTACCATTTTTCTCCAAGGTATAAGTATTTTTCCTCCCATCATGAATGAAATTCATGTCAAACTGCCATGGTCTCCCCAAAAAAACATGACATACATCCATTGGAATTACATCACACTAAATCTCATCTCTATATCCTCCTATATTAAATTCAACTAGGAATTGTTTAGTTACCATTACCTGGTGTTCTTTTTGCAACCATGAAACTCTATACAAACTCAGATGTGTAGTTGGCTCCAGCTCCAATGATCCGTATTTTATGAGCAGAATGAAATGAATATAGATTATTTAAATATGCTTAACACAAAATAACAGAGATACAGTAAAACTGGTTTTCTATTCAATAAGAAAATAACATGAAACTGTAAAATGTAGCGGAAAACAAGCTTGTTGGAATGGTGGCGGCTTATCTCTGGGAAGAGATGTGACGGTTTCACTCATTCACAAGAAGATGATTACAATGAGGCTCTGAAGGATTTTTTACAATAAATAGGAATGTCTAAAACCCTATACATCCAAAAACCTAACCCTAGGAGATGAAGCGCCCAACGGTCATGTGGGCCCCGTTTGGGTAAGTTGGTACATCAATTTCATGGGGTCGTAACTTTTTCATATGAGCTCTGTTTGGGGCGCACAATATATCGTTGGAAAGATATCATCGAGGAGATTCATTTTTTGGGATCAATTATGTATTCAAACATCATTGAGAACCTCTATCCCAAAAAACCTTTATTTAGGACTTAAAATGGCCCCGGAAGTTAAAAACTGCTAAAAATAGTAAATTACCAAAATTGCCATAAAATTGTTTTGAGCCAGTTGGAAAAGGTGGGTGGCCATTGATATCCACCTGGATCAATTATCCCTCCTTATGAAGCAATGGTATCCATTGCATTGATTTCCCCCATCAGATGAGGAAATTTCTTCTGAATTTGGCCCCAGGTGAGCCACTTTCCTTGGTGTAGGAGTTGACCTGCTTTGACAACTCGATAAAGTTGGATCCTTTGTTGTTGAGTGAACTTGATATTTATATCCACAATATGATCACTGTATTCCTATTTCATGTAGTAAGGATTGAGCTCTGTTGGTGTCAACTGCTCTTCTATCTTTGAGGTGTCCAATAATGGTGGGAAATATGGCCGAAGGATATCCACGTTGGAGACTGGGTGCGAGCCAAGGAAAGGGAGAATGTTGAGTTCAAAAGAATTTTCACCCACATCCTTGGTGATGGTGTACATAACATAACGGAGTGGGCGAAGCTTCTGATGGGGCCCTATAAGGCGTTCTTTCGGAAAGTGTAACAAAACATTTTTTCCCACCTGAAACTTATGTGGCACTCGATGTTGATCATGGTGTTGCTTGTACTTGGAATTAGACATCTGTAAAATATCCTGAACTTGTTGGCAAATGTGTTGGCTCATCTCAATGAACTCGGTGGCTTTGTTAGATTCTAGTGGAGCAGGGGACGATTTGACCGAGGGGGTCGCCAAGGGTAGTGAAACATCCATGGGGCCCAATGGTTATAATCCCAACCCCAATTGAAAGGGGTTGTGGCCAATTGAGCGATGTAGGGCTCAGTTGTATCTATGTTGGAAATAGGGAAAACTCTCATCCCATGTGTGGGAGTGTTTGGAATTGTACATGCATAGGATATGTACGATCATTTGATTGACGACCTCTGTTTGGACATCTTTCTGGGGGTGGAAGGCAATGGATTTGGTGAGCTTGGTATCCAACAGTGACCAGAGGCTTGACCAGAATGTTTTGAGGAACCGAATGTCACGGTCTGAGATAATGGTTTGTGGGATCCCAAGATGTACCGATACTCATTCAGAGAAAATCTTGGCAGTGGATTCTGCTGTGATGTTCTTCTTGCAGGTGACTAGAATCACCATCTTGGAAAAGTGATCAACAACCAAAAAAACACAGTCATTTCCCCTCTTGGTGGACGGGAGGCCTGAAATGTAGTCCATTGAGATGGATTCCCATGACCTTTCAGGAATAGGAAGAGGGTTGTACAGGACCTATTTCTTTGTGGTCAATTTGGGAATAGCACAAGTAGTGCATGACCTGATATACTTGCTGACATCATATCGAAGTTTCATCCAATAGAAATGTTTTTGCATCACTACCACTCTCTTTTTGATGCCAAAGTATCTTGCCACCCAACTGTAGTGAGATTCCCAAATTAGCTTCACGTGCTTGCTTGATGCAACACATAGATGGCCCATACGACACAACAACTCGTCTTGAAGATGGAAATTAGCAACCACTGAGTTGGCGCCCAACATTTGGTAGGTGGTGGAGAAGTGAGGGTTTGTCTCATAAAGGTGGGGCCATCCAGAGGTATCATGGCCACAAGAGTATAGAATCGTGGTGAGTGTCGTGACTGGAGGTCGACTGAGGCAATAAACAACTCGGTTGGTACTTCCTATTTTATACTTGATGTTGAAGTGGAATTGTTGTAAGTAAGTGGACCACTTTTGATGGAAGTCATTTTTCAATTTTCCTTGGGTCTGCATGAACTACAATGGATTATGATCAGTGTGGATGACTGTCTCCTTCCCAAGAATGTAATTTCTCCACTAGCGGCAGGCTTGCAAAATGGATTAAATTTATTTTTCGTAAGTATGGTACTTACGAATAACATATGATAGTGTCTCACTATATTATGCCACGAGGTGGTCGTGTTGAGTGAGAACAACGCCCAGAGCATAGTTTGAAGAATCTGTCTTGATCTCAAAGAAATGCTACAGGTCTGGTATTGAAAGTAATGGGGATGATCACAATCGATTCTTCAATTCCTCGAAGGCTTTTTGTTTTGATAGGCCCCACACAAATTTTCCCTTACTTCCACCCTTGGTTACTTGGCTGATGGACCATGCGATATGAGAGAATCCCAACACAAACCTATGATATAAATTGGTGACGCCCAAGAAGCTCTGAAGTTCAGTGAGTGTGGTTGGGGCTGGCCTATCATGGATGACCTGGATCTTGGCTGGATCCACATGGACACCATGTTTATCAATGATGTATCCTATGTAATGGACCATGTCCATGCCGAAAGATCATTTTTCCAAGTTTTCATATAGTTTGTGTTGCCGCAGGGTGTGCAGAACCTGTTGAATATGCTGCAAGTGTTTTTCCTAAGTCTTGTTATAGTTGAGGATGTCATCTAGATAAACCACTACAAAAGTATTGGTGAAATGTCGTAGGATATCGGCCATCATCCTCATAAAAGTTGTTGGAGCATTTGTCAAACAAAAGGGCTTGACCTACCATTCAAAAGAACCTTCTTTTGAATTAAAGGCAGTCTTCCATACATCTGCATATTCTATTGGGACCTGGTGGTAGTCATACTTCAGATCAATATCACTGAATTATTTGGCCCCCATGAGTGGATCAAGGAGGTCGTATATTTGGGGAATCGGGTATCAGTTTTGGACTGCAATTTTATTCAGAGTATGGTAATCAATGCAGAGTTTCCAAGTCTTGTCTTTCTTATGCACTAGCATGATTGGGCTCCCACAAGGCGATGAGCTAGGATGGATGTGTCCCTTATGGAGAAGTTCTTGGATCTTCCTCTTGAAATCCTCATTTTCTAACAGAGAGCGGCCATATACTAGCCCATTGGGTAGCGATGCAACTGGGGTTAGATCGATGGGATGCTTGACCTGGTAGTGCAGAGGTACCCCAGTAGGATAATAGAATATATCTGAGTATTCTTCCACTTCCTTATCCACTTGCTTTTGTTGTGTGGAGAGATCGGTTGTGGAGGCCCTGGATGTGGCTGAAGAAGACAAATTTTTCGATCTGATAGATGACCTTACTGCATTTCTTTGCAGAGATCAAGGAAATAACACTAAGAGGGAATGGATTAGGTATCCTATACAATTTCCTTTTCAAAGTAATAATAACACTATGAGGCCTAGACTCATATACAACATGAGGCCCAAAATAATATTACAAACTTCGAGAGGAGAAACATCACACAATACCTCGTCTTAGAAGGTCTTGATGTCGTACAACATTCGACACTATTGGCTAACACAGAGATCGCTTCCTTGGCGGAGCCATCCAATGGTGTAGGGTTGTGGGTGTGGAGTTGTCGGCAGGGCCAGTCGCTTGACGACCTCTATTGAGATGAGGTTATTCTAGATGCCACTATCAATGGTGAAGTGCAGCGGGGTGCCTTTCACCCACATCTGTGAATGGAAGAGACGCTCACCTTCTTCTTTCTTGTTTGGTTCACCAGGCTGGAGCTTGGTGGTGGAAACGATGGCACTGGGTTCCGCATCAATGATTTATCTTCCCATTTCTGGTTCTGAGTTAGAGTCAAAACTCGCATCGGCCACCAACAAATTCTTTGAGTAGTAATCAACAGTGTTATGCCAAGGGTTCTTATGGAAGTCGTACCACTTCCCTATATCTTTCTTTTTATTTCTGGTGTCCTTATTTTCTTGCGGCTTAGACTAGTTGTATTGATACTGTCCATATTTTCTCTATCCTTTGTTATGTGGGTTGGGTCCGCCCTTTCCTAGATTTTGCTGTGAGGAGTTCCTAGGCCCAAATTATCGTTCCTTCTGTTTGAGTTTCTTCTCAATTTTGACGGCATATCGGTAGGCCGCGCCCAAGGACGAGATGTCCATAAATTTTATTTTTTTCTATATGTGTCTATGCACATCACCATGATATTTGAGCACCAGATGTTGCTATGAATCTTTGATACCCATCTTGGTGCGCAAGGCATGGAAGATATTTGTGAACTCTGGCATTGCTTGGTCTATTTCTTGCTGCAGTGTGGTCCATTTGGTATACAAGTATTCATAACTTTCGAAAGGGTAGTATTTCTCCTTAATAACATCCCTGAAGGATTCCCAAGTGGTCGTGACTGTAAATAATTAGGGTTCCTCTATTTTCTTTTTCTCACGGAACGTTTCCCACCAATCTTTGACATGGGGAACGACTTTGAGGAGCACAAAAGTAATCTTTTCTCTATTCAAAACTTATGGATAGAAAAATACCCTTCTAGTAGATTCAACCACTTGTCTACAACATATCTGTCTATATGACCTTCAAATATATGAATATATAATTTTATTTGTACCTTGAAGGGGGTGGCGCCTCCGCTCAAGGAAGATGTGTTGCCTGTTGGTAGCCACCGAAGGATTTACGTGAAACTATCCATCATCTCGTTCCTCTGTTGCGTGAGGGCTTCATAAAGAAACATTTTCAAAGGATCTCTTGTCTCATCATATTTCTTTTCTCCTGCCATGAGATGTCTCTTGGGCGTGCGAGAGAATTTGTCCTCAAGAGAAACAAGCTCGAGACACAATTCTTTGTACCCTGACCTCGTTGGGGACATGCATTAAGACGATAATGAGAAGACTGCTCTGATACCACTAATCTATATTTTATGAGAAAAATTAAATGAATACAGATTATTAAAATATGATTAACAAAGAATAACAGAGATACAGTAAAACTGGTTTTCTATTAAATAAGGAAATAAGTTGAAACTGTAAAATGCAGTGAAAAACAAGATTGTTGGAATGGTGGCGGCTTATCTCTGGGAAGAGATGTGATGGTTGTTCTCATTCACAAGAAGATGATTACAATGAGGCTCTGAAGGCCTTTTTACAATAATCAAGAATGTCAAAAACCCTAGACATCCAAAAACCTAACCCTAGGAGATGAACCGTTGAAAACTCATGTGGGCCCTATTTGGGTAAGTTAGTACATCAACTTCCTGGGGTCATAACGTTTGCATACGATCTTTGTTTGGGGAAAATGATAGCTCGTTGGAACATATAGTTGAGAATATTCATTTTGGGGGCTCAATTATGCCTTCGACTTTCATTGAGAAGATCAATCTCGAAAAACCTTCATTTAGGCCCTCAAAATGGCCCCGGAAGTTAAAAAATGTTAAAAATAGTAAATTACCAAAATTGCCAGAAAACTATTTTGAGCCAGTTGTAAAAGGTGGTTGGCCACTGATATCCACCTCGATCATCCAAATTTTCCACCATCTCTTTGGATACTAAGTTATCAGTGCTCCCACTGTCAATTATCACCTTGCATACTTTGTCTTTTGTCCTGCAAGCAGTTCTGAACAAACTGTTCATCAACACTGGTTTTTCCACATCTTTCTCTGGCTTCAAGAGAACCTTCCCCATAATCAAAGATCTCCCTTATTCTACACCTTTTTCCTCAACATTTCGCTTCTGCACTTCTGAAATGTGAGCTTCACCTCCTCCTTCTTTCTTTCTCTTGGGGCATTCCCAAGACATGTGTCATGTTTTTCCACAGACAAAACACTTCGCCTCTCTACTTCTACATATTCATCTTCCTCGAGGGAAAGCATTCCTACCACCATACTGTCTCCCTCATGAAATTCCTCCTCTTTCTGAGTGACTATGTGGTTTTCCAGTCTCGACCTTGGGCTTAGGTGCCTTATCATGGACAATTCCCTTACCTTTTTTTTAAACTTCTACCTCGGCTTCGATGACTCTTCTTCTTGGCCAACTTCTCTTCTTTCTTCATTTCCATATGATAATCATCCTCCACTGTCATTATTGTCATCATGCTAATTTCATCCTAGATTTCATATATCATGCCATTGATATAACTGGCAACCTTTTCATCATCTGTGTGTGTGTGTGTGTGTGTGTGTGTGTGTGTGTGTGTGTGTGTAGCCATGATGTTCAACCTATAGAACTCCTATGTGTACTCTTTTACTGTCATTCCTTTCTATCTCAGGTTTTGCAACCACCTGAACAGATTTATTCGATAATCCCAGGGTATGAATTTAGATTTCAACTTGGCTACCATTCTATCCCAACTCTTAATATTTTGCTTGCTTGTCAGTCGGCAGTTCCTCCCACCACAGTGTTGCATGTCCCTTCAATATGGTGATAGCATGTTTTTCTTTCTTCTCTTCATCAATATCTTCATAATCGAAGTACTTATCCATTTCTCATATCCAATCAAGCAATTCTTCAACATATAAGTTGCCTTCATACATTGGGATGTATATCTTTGCTCTAGCTCCCAATTTAACAACAACTTTCAGCATGCATTCTTCAACTTCCCTCTCTTTACTTTCTGCATCACTGACATCTCCAACATCAACTTCTCTCCTTTGTGATGTCTCCATAGCATCTAACCTTGCGCGAGGTTCTCTCATCTCCCTTTCCACAACTTGATTTTCTACTGATGGCTCTGCACGTCTTCTAGGTGGCATGGTGTTGAACGTTGCCACACAGAGAGATTAAGAAATTTTGTTGTTGATACCACTTACCTCCTTCACTTTCTTCTTAGAGAACCTAAAATATATATAGGCTCTGATACTACTTGATGCAGCCCCCTTCTCTACCTCTTGGTCAAGGATCTTCAAAGCACTAAGCCAAATCGGATTTTTGGGCCTCTAATAGACCCTGTAACAAATTACACACAGGGCCCTGGATGTTAACCCATAGGATCAAATTACTCGCACATCCATTTTTTGGCACCTATGGCAACACCAATTTGCAAGTAATAGCTCGTATGCTAGACTCTTCTCTCAATATGACCACGAGCTACGACCTTGGGCCATCCCTCTTCGCGACTTCGAGATTCAACGCTTTTGGATGAAACTAACCACTTTTCACCCGAACCCTGAACTGGTGAACTTACCCGGACAGGATCTACAGCTCATGATCCTCTAACAGCCAATGGCTGTGATCCGCTTCATGACTTTAGGCTTCGACGCTTTTCCATGCAGTAAAATCCTTTTTCCCTGAACTTTGAATCGGCGAAATCTCCTGGACCAGATCTACGACCCATGCTCCCTTGACAGCCAACGATTTAGATTTACTTTGGAGATTCGACTTTTGGGAGTTTCTAATGTTACAAAGCTCTTTTCCCCAAATTACTTTCCACGCAAAGTTATGGATCAAGCGTAACGCGTCCTTTTCCAACAGACGGTTTCGATGGATTTTAGCACTTCAGCCTTCGGGACTTTTCGTGCCTTCACCCTTCATTTCGTCTGAAGTGATTTTTCTCCTAAGTTGTCTATCACCAAAGTGATAGATATGGAACCATGTATCTACACAATTGATGGTTGGGATTCATCTTCTTAGTTTTTTCCCGGATGCACCCTTATGGATACTGTGATCTGACGATGTGTCTCCTCCTCATATTGACGGTCGCTATCCACTTTACTACTTCAGCCTTCGGGAGTTTTTTCTTCACCAACTCCACTTTTCATCGAAGTGATTTCTTCCGAAGCATATGGGTCTCCGCCATGTGTTCTTCTAGATCCAATGGTCGAGATCTACTTCATTCTTCACGACTTCACGAATTTTTCTCTTTGCTCCACACAAATCTTCCAGAGTTCTTTCTCATGAACTCTCTAATATATTGCCACACATCCTCCTTAATACTGACAGCTAGGATTCACTTCGTAGCTTCGAGACTTCGAAGATCCCTCTCTCAAAAGAATTTCAAACCTCTGAATACTCGGAATGCTGAAGGAATCCAAGGATAACCTCTCTGCAACTCTCCCAGATCTCACGGTCTGAAATGATCCTCCTTCCTCTGAATGGATCTCGCTCGTTAATTTGGGTAATCTTAAAGGGCTCCTCCCTATTGAATAATTCCCGTCGCTATCTCTTTTGATCTTGTTCTTCCTCGAACCTTTAAATCCTCAGAGTGTTTCTTTGACACTTAGTCGAATTTTGACTCTGTGCACACCTTGCAACAAGTCTTATTCCATGACTCAACCTCTTTGTGAGCAACTGTGCACACCTTACAGTAGTTCCTTACTCAACTCAATTTCTCCTCTTGAACAATATAACTTAAGTATGTTTCTACCTGTGCATACCTTGAGAAGTCTTTTGCACTTCTTCACAAACAAAGCTTTAGGTTCTCTCTCCTGAATTTCTGAGTCAAAATAATCTATCAACGCACGCCTTGAGGACACTATGCACTCCTTGCAAATAAAAGATTCACGTCGTCTCTTCTGAGCTTCTGAGTCGAAACAGACTCTGTCGACGAACACCTTGCAGACACTATGCACTCCTTGCACAGGCTCATAGAAGATAAACAATTGAAACTTATCTAAATCCTTATAGATTCATACATTCAACCATCTAAATGCATTCATAACATAAGAACAAGTAAATACAGATAATTGCAATTAAAAAGAAAGCATACCATTCATTCAGATAGACACAACAAAACCAACACCAAACATTTGGATCAATGTTTCTCTATTATATTCATTCAAATGAAATGTACATGGACTCATACAATACTTGATAAGCTTCAACAATGTTAGCTACAATAATCTTCAGCAACAATAACCTTCAGTAGCCTCGACTGGGCAACAATACATTTATTTATACAAAAGAGCTCATACATATTTTCCCTCTGACTACCTTAGCGCTATCCTATCAAATTAAAATCTCTCAAATACTAAGGATTATTACAATAAATGTTTGAGACATAAAGATAAGAGAAAAACATAGAATTTGTATTGAAATCTACTGCATTGAAGGAAAACACATTCCCCATCGATCTCATGCAATGGTTCATCTCCTAAACATTTAAGATGTTCATTGATTACAATCTTCTTCAGATATTTTGTGACATGTTCTTTTTTAAAATTCAAAATCACTTCAAAATGCACACTGGGGTGTTGAGTTGTGCTCCACTCATGCTTTGTTGACGATTCTCTTGCATCATC
This sequence comes from Picea sitchensis, assembly GCA_010110895.2. NCBI lineage: Eukaryota > Viridiplantae > Streptophyta > Pinopsida > Pinales > Pinaceae > Picea > Picea sitchensis. Next base: position 57,967 of record SNQJ01S0078141.1, read on the forward strand.
AATTGATACTACAGGATGGGAGGAAAATAACCCTTACAGGTGTGTTACGCATTCTCAGTTTGACAATAAACTTGATATCTATCAGTAAGATGAGTGATGTTGGAATGCACACTATGATTCAAAAGAATTCATGAAAAATGTTCATAGGTGTGATGGTCTTAGTGAAAGGAGTTTTGATTGGAACCCTATACAAAATATTAGAAAATTTTGACTCGAATGGATGCAACAACATCATTGTTTTTGAATTCGACTCGACTTGACTCAGTTTGAGTCAGTACAAACCGACTCGACAAGACATGATAAAATCGACCCGACCATGCTATGGCATGAGTGGATGGGACACATTGGAGAAAATTGACTTAGCACTATGCACAAGAAAGGTATGGTCAAATGTTTTCTTGAATGTAGTTTAGAGGTCGAATTTTTTGAACATTACATATATGGAAAACAAAGTCGGGTGAGGTTCCCATATGGAGCGAAAATGACAAATGGGATTCTAGAATTGGTGCATAGTGATGTGTTTGGCCCAATTACAATGCCTTCACTTGGTGGATCCATGTATTATGTCTCCTTCATAGATGATTTTTCGAGGAATACATGGATATATTTATTGAGGAAGAAATTAGAGTCTTTGATAAATTTAAAGAGTTTAAAGATCTTGTAGAAAACCAGATAGATAAGAAGATTAAGGTGTTAAGAACTGACAATGGTCGTGACTTCTGTGGAAAACAATTTGATTATTTATGTAATAAGTGTGGCATAGCAAACCAAAGTATCACATCATATACCCCACAACAAAATGGAGTTGTCGAGAGAATGAACAGAACGTTGATGGATAAGGAAAGGAGCATTCTCAGTGGTACTGGGCTCGCACAAGAATTATGGGCGGAGGAGGTAGACACTGCAATATATCTAGTGGATATGTCTCCTTCATCAGTGCTAGTCAACATGACTCCACATGAGTTATGGTCGGGTAAGAATCCTTCGTTTTCACATATCAAAGTATTTGACTATGATGCATTTGTGCATGTTTCCCAGGAAAAGTGGAGTAAGATAGACAAGAATGCAATCAAATGTATTTTCATTGGGTACAAAGAAGGAACGAAAGGATATAAGATATGGGATCCTGCATCAAGGATAACAGTGTACAGTTGTGATGTGGTCTTCAAAGAAGTCGTATGTAAGTGTAAGCCTGAAGAAATTGTTCATATCGAGAATAATCCTGAGATGGTGCAATTTGAACTGAAGAATGAAGAAGATGATTTATATGAGTCATCTGAATTAGAGGAAGAGGTGGAATAACAGAATCCGGTATTAAGGAGGTCATAAAGAGTAATAAAACCAGTCAAAAGGTATATTCTTCCCGACTTCTATTATGCATTCATGTTAAATTCCATCAACGATGATCCCATGTTGGTCAAAGAGGAAATTGACTCGATAAAGGGTAAACTATGGGAGGACACCATCGTCGAAGAGATGGAATCCTTACAAAAGAATGAGACTTGAAATTTAGTCAAGTTACCTAGTGGAAGAAATCTCGTCAGTAGAAAATAGGTATTCAAGAAGAAGATGAATGTCACAGGACAATTCAAGAATTTCAAATCTCGACTAGTAGCAAAAAGATATTCCCAAGTTGAGGGAGTCAAATTCAATGATATTTTTTCCCCTGTTCCAAAATTAACTTCCATTAGAGTACTAATGTACCTGGCTGCAACATTTGATCTAGAAATAGAACAGATGGATGTGAATACAACGTTCCTACATGGGGACCTAGAAGAGGAAATCTACATGAAACAACCTGAAGGATTTGTAGTAAAGGGAAATAAAGAGTTGGTGTGCAAACTGAAAATATCCCTTTATGGTCTAAAGCAATTTCCAAGAACGTGGTACCAAAATTTCAGCACATACATCCTTAGTTTGGGATTTTTGAGAAGCAAATTTTATGACTGCATATATTCCAAGGAAGAAGGTGGTTGTTTCATATATGTAGCTTTGTATGTTGATGACATGTTGTTGATTGGAAACAACATGGATGCTGTTATCACTCCAGGAAACTACTTAGGGTTGTAAACTAAGTATGCCTGGTAACTTAAGAATCGAATGTTTTTGTGTTTTATGAATATGGGTCAATGGGACAACTCAATACAGTTCATAATATTCAAACATGGACATGATAAACAAATAGACAGTGCTTTTAAGTATCGATTAATCAGCGAGTAACTTAAAGATGGATGGAGAACAGATTGTAACCAAACTAATGCATAGCAGGGTCTAAAATACAATCAATAGATTTATCATCAGGTTATGAGCTGAACAATGGGACGACGGTCATTCAAAGCATAATAACACAGATAAAAATTGCAGAAGGAAAATGAAAAGCTGATAATCAACACTAAAAGAAAACTGTGATCTGTATTAGCATACTAAGTCTGAGCATACAAAAGAGTATATTTTTGTCCAGAATCGAACCTTTGTTTGTTTTCAAAATAGGCATTTATAGCCTTTACAACACAGTTACACAGATCCTAAAAACATGGATCTGTTATTAAATAAAAACAGTCCTATTTTACTTAAACAACTATAACAATAAAGTCTTCAATAACAGAAAATAGTATTCGAACTGTCCTCATCATGCAAAAATCCTTCATCTGCT
>SNQJ01S0078142.1:17755-34791 GCA_010110895.2 Picea sitchensis
GGCCAATCTGGCCTCGAGAGTCCTGATCAGGCAGTTTTTCCTTTTGAGTTGGTTCTTTAAAAGTCCGACCAAAAATTGATTCACCGATGCATACGCTCCTAACGTCCCTCCGATCTCAGTGGTGAATTGCTCATTCTTTTTTTTTTTCCATCGGTCATGACCTGGAACTTTTTAGCAGTCGATTCTCCCTCCTCGTAGAATTCCCTTTTTACTACCGCTTTTCTCTTTTTATCAAAGAAGAACTTGTTTGGAGGAAGTTCTTCTACTCTTATGGGCCTCAGCTTCTCATTAAATATCCATGCTTCTTCTATATTCCCCTGCGCCAATTGCAAGGGGGTGACAGAAGTGATGGGTTCCTCGATTTGTTTCGCCGATTTTCCTGGGGTATCGACAGGATTCGACTTCTTTGGTGTTCCTAGTGTCTTTGTCTCAGTCTCCGGCTTCTTCTTCCTTGGCGGGTCTAGAGTTTTTACTTCCGCCTCCGGATTCTGTTTCCTTGGCGGGTCCAAAGTCTTTACCTCTGCTTCGGGATTCCTCGTTTGTTCCCCCTCATGGTGTTTTCCAAGGTCAGGAATTACGTCTTCAGAACCTTCAGAATCCTTCTGTTTCATCTCGGAAACACCCGAACCTCCCAACACAGCGGGGAGACAACTTCCTCTACGCTCTTGGAATTTTAACACATCAGTTGTGTCTTCAGGTGCCAAGTATCAGATCCGGACTAGAACTTCTTCATAAGACCTCGCCCCTTAGAAAATATCATCCGAGGGTGAGTTCTCATGCTTGAAGCTCTTGAGCCCACAATTTGCTAAATGTTTTCTTACAACCCTCTGTGGATCATGTTTCTTATACTCGATGGAGACCAAATTCAGTTCTTCTAGGGCTGCAGCCTTGGCCTTTGCATGCCCGAAATCCAATAAAGAATAAGAATTCATCCAAATGGTAAAAGACGACCACACCTTCTTTGAGTATCCTTTGAGTTCTTTACTTACCCCACCAATTACTGTCTGCCAGGAGACCTCACGACAAGCCAGCTTGTCGGGGATGAACAATGGTAGCACAAGCGGGGGAATGACAGCCTCGAACACTCTGAAGTACAAGAACTCTGCCTCCACGTACCAGTCCGCTATGCCACTTAGATTTGCAGCAATGTTGTCCGAGATACGAGGTGGTGGGTGACCAAAAATGGCGACGTGCAGGGGCACCATCACCCAGTTGAAAATTTCGTATATGAAACTATCCGCCTTATTTTCCCATAGATTTTTGTGATATACATGCACGAGTCTATCCTTGGCCGGAGTCCAAGCCCAACTCATCAGTGGGAATGGTGTCATGGAACATATTGCGTCCATAATATATGCGGACATGAAGAATGAGGACGGCCTCCCACTTGCCTTCTACTCTCGATACTCTGTGACTCAGTTGGCCAAACTGTCCGAGAGTATCTTTGCCCAATTAAACGAGCAACCTTCTGCAACCTAAAACATCAGAGGCACCCATGCAATGAAAAAATGTGATGTGTCCTCTCTCCCAAATAACCGGCATGTCACATGGCCACATACTTATACTGTGGCTCTAGCGAAGTGATTGAATAAATGCCCTGGTCATTTCCTCTGAATTTCGCGGTGCACGAAACCCAATCCTTTATCAAATAGGGCATGGTTTTATCATATTGTGTGCACTCCTTTTCTTTGAATTCCTCCAGGAATTCAGCACGATATGTGTATTCAGACGTCGTCGGGAGCTTATACATGGTTTGGATATGTTCTGGCCTAAAAGTCTTGACCGTGACCCGTTGCTCATTCATGATATTCCTGGTGGGTAGGTCTATGTGTTCCAATGCCCATCGAATAATGTCATAATATGGGAGCAACCGTGGTCTGGATACTACCCTGTGCATTCCGGATTGGAAAACTATCTTGTATTTAGTGTTTAGATCATCCTTTTCATTGTCATCTGAGTCTGAATAATTCACCAATTCTAATTGCAGAATGTCTAAAAAAAAGGACCAGCTGGGGACCGAGTCGACATTCCGGGGTGAAGTGTCGAAAACATTGTCTGAGCCTTGTCCTGTGACCTCAATATTTGCCTTAGCTTCTTTTCATGGAGCCATAGCCGAAGCTTGCGTTTTTGCCCTTCTGTGATAGAACTGCTTATACATGCAGAAATTAGTTCACTTGGAAATGACGAGCTCTGTGTGCTTATGAAAATGCATTCGTTATAATGAAAATAAACTCTTATATATATTTGAAAACTCGGTACTTTTCAAAATAACCTATCAAATCATATATAGAAATAAATTCATTGCATAAAATTCGATCTTATATGCGTAGATTTACCCTATTTCTCCATAAATGTCATAAATTTTTTGGCGGTTTGACAGTCAGTCGAAGTATGGAGAGAAATGGCTATCTCAGGAAATGTGCAAGCCTCGAGGTGTGGGATATATCTTGCTTTAGCTTAATTAATCCAATCCCGCCAATGCTAATCAATTTATTTGCCATTGGTTATATCGTGGGATTTCTTTTAACATTTTGAGTCCCTAACTCCCGAGAACGCAAGGGCCGATTTGGCTTAGTTAAAGGTAATTGTGATTTGGAGGCATAATTAATTTTATAATCATTTTATTCGCCATATCGCAACTCGAAACTTCGAAAACAAGTTTCTGGGAGATTTGTATGCCGAGTCGCGAAACCGTGAGATGGCGATAATTAAGACTCAGTTAAAGGGAAGAAAATCTTGGATTAGGTGATTAATTAATCATGTTATAATTACATCGTGCCTTCGTGAACCGGGGATTAGATGTTGTGACTTTTGAAAAAGTTAGTGTCGAGTGGCGAAATGTCGAGAATGACATTTACCATAGTTAACTTTTTTCCTTTGATCCTTGACATGGGTTATCCAGATAGGACTTCGCGCTCTCGGCTCTCGGGGCTGTAGAAATAAAAATTCATACTTGGCGAATGTCGAGATGCGAAACCCCGATGACATCTAATCATGAGTTAGAATATTCTACCCTGGTTACTGTCTTGAGTAAAAATTGAAAACGACTTCGCCGTTTCGTGACTCGGGACATGTGAACTCATGGGTTATAGTATCCGACTTGCAAGATCCCGAAGTAAAACAAAAAGAGCGAACATTCTTACGAAAGTGAAATTGTTTCGAGAGTAGAGAAGCATCGTTGCTCACGTGACCAGTTTTCAGAGATCTCATCATTTCGGAAAGAAAAAGAAAATCAACTTTAGATTGCAAGTATCAAATTGAAAATTGTGATAGGCCAAAAAAACAAAGGCAGCTCCAACATAGGCTCCAACTAGGGATCCCTCCTTCCTGTGAGGCGGGAAGAACAATAGACCACATGCCAATATTGGGTAAATTGAGTCAAAGATCAATCAGGCGGAAAAATTCCAAGGGAAAAGGATCGAAGGGGGGGGAAAGATTTTGTTCTTTACCTCGAGAAGTTTTTTCAAAATCAGATACTCCTTTCAAACACAGTTGTAGTCCCTTTCACAATTTTCCCTTTCCTACTACTAAATTTGGGTACGTTTTAAGACAGTCGAAACGACCCTAGGAGACTCAACAAATCTTGTGACTCTTGGCTTGCATCAAAAGGATGAGATTATATATATTTTTAATTGGGAAGTCTCGTACGAATTTGGGATGTGGATCAAGTTTTTAGAAAGCATTGGTCACCAGAGTAGAATGATATTCATGTATAATAGCCTTACAGATATCTCAGACATTGCTTCACTGCCAGCGAGCCTGTTCAGTACCCCGGTGAAGTTATTTGGCCCCTTTTACCGAATTTCCTTTCACCACTTTGGAAAATATTTATGCATTTAAATGCTAAGATGAGGGCAATCATTTCTGAATTTCCTTTCATCGTCTTCCTGGACTAGGTGGGAGCAATCATTTCTGAATTTTCTTTCATCACCTGTCTTATAATTTATTTTTTGAGTGCGAGGATGGGGGAAATCAGTTTGTACCAGGGCTGATATCTATGTAATATTTTGCATCAGAGGTCTATCAACTTACTTTGATTACTCGGTACCAATCTTCCCTTTACCTTCACAACACCTTCATTCTTAGGGAGACAGGGAAAATAATTTTTTAAGTGGCACCTTGTTTGAGCAAGCTTCGATTCTTCCAATGTTGTTGAAAAACCTAGGAAAGTTAGGATCACTCTAAACGTTCCTTCGCTTAGCAGGGGATCAAGTAGTTGTGGAGACCCGCTTTCTTTTCACAATATTTTTTGAGACTCAGGAGACTAAAACAAAAACTTTTATTCCTTCGTAGTGAAATGAAAAGATGGCAGCTTGTCAAAAGTTAGACCCAAAATCAAGCAGGATAAAGGGCGGCGATTTATTGATTGAAAATACAGAAAGTCAAAACAGTTCGAGACTGGCTCTGGTAGATGTCTTGGGGGATGGTTACTTCTGACTGACTGTTCTTCATTTTAGTGTATCATTCAAATCATTTTAAATCAAAGGTTACCAAGCCACACAATAATATTGTTATCTAACACTTTAGCCGATATTGTAGTTTGAATGACGTTACCTTGGTTTAATTTAACAGTCTTTCATAACATGTGTATTGAGAAATCTCACCTTTACCTTTTCTTTTTACTTTCTTTGTGCACTATGAAGCTACTTTTAGATATCACCTGTTTCATGCCGATTTATTCCTGACACCGCCTTGCGAATTACTCTTCCCGCTATCTTTGCAAGCTGCTAAATCCTGTAAAAAGAAAATACTAACTTTATTAGGAATATGTCTAAAAACTATGAACAGAAGAAAACAAAAAGTCAAAAGGGTAATGTTTTAAATAAAAATGCATGTATGTACACAATTTTTTTTATTTTTTATTCTTAATGACAACTGTTATGTCATGTAATGTTTCAGATATCACCCGTTGACAGGGGCGCTGAGGACTTCTCCATCGATGTTTTCCAGCAGAAAGGAATTTTTTCCTTCTGGAGCCAAGACCCTGAATGGTCCATACCAGAGGTGGTCAAATTTACCATGCTTCGCGGCTTCCTCTTTCCTTGCATCCCATCTTAGTACTCAGTTACCTGGAAGGAATTATCGGTCCTTTGCCTTGAGATCGAACAATGCTTTCATCTCATCCTGGTAATTCTGCATTTTTTCATCGACCTCAACTCTATGCTGTTGAACCTTGATTAGCTGGTTAATTCTCCTGGTTATGTGATTGGGTTCTTCATTTTGATCCTTCCATAGCTTCATTACTGGCAGCTCTAGGTTTATAGGTAGTACTGCCTCTGTCCTATAGACCATTTGAAACGGCGAAATGTCGATAGACCTTTTAGTGTTGATGTGGTTCGCCCATAATGCATATTTCAAGTGCACATGCCAAGATCTTTTATTTTCATCCAGTACTTTCATAATTATGTTCACTAGGCTCTTGTTAGATGATTCGGCCAATCCATTCCCCTATGGGTAATATGTAGTAGAATGGTCGAGAACGATATTATACTTTTGGTAGAAGCTGATCATAGCCATAGATTTGAAAGCCTGGGCGTTATCGGTGACTATCTTTCGGGGACACCCGAATCTTGACAAGATGTTATCCTCCAAGAAATCGATCACCACCGAGTTTGTTTCCCTTTTAGTTGGAATGGCTTCCACCCACTTCGTAAAATAATCCGTAGCTATTAGGATCCACTTATGATGAGCACTGGAATGAGGACTAATTGTCCCTATGAAATCTAGACTCCATTGTTGAAATGGAGCTTCGGCTTTGACTGGAACGAGTGGTAGTGCAGGGAGTTTCTGTTTACCAGTGAATATTTGACAAGGGTTGCATGCACATACTTTGGCATTGACGTCTGAAAATCGTTTCGGCCAATAGTATCCAGCCCTCAAGATCTTGTAGGTTGTGTCTCTCCATGCATGGTTTCCTCCACAAACTCCTTCATGAAATTCCTCTATAACCCGTGGAGTTTCTGACTCAACCAAAAACAGACTAGTAGGAACCCGAGTGGATCCTTCCAGTATAGCTANGTTTTAAATTTCTACATTTGGCTGGTGATAGTCCATCTGGGCATTTCAGGTTTAACAAGTAGAACACTATCTCTTTATACCATTCTGACGATATGAACTTTTCCTCGACCTTACTTGGATCTGTTTGGTCATCCAGCTCGTGCGGGTGTGTGTCTCCATCTTCTTCTTGTAGGCAATTAATATCAAGAGCTCTAAGATTCGACTTAGCCAAGAGTTTGGCCAGACCCTGCCCCTTTATTAATTTAGTCGGCTTGACCTCCAGATCAAATTCTTGTATTTTAGCGAGCCATCGCCCTCATTTTCTGTCACTGTCCGGCTGTACCAATATGTCTTTTACAGAACTGGTGGGCACATACGTGATTATTTTTGAATGTAGCACATAGATCCTAAATTATTTCAATGCTTTTACCATTGCGTATGCTTGTTTTTCCATTATGTCATATTTCAGTTCTACATCTCTGAGGCTTTTGCTAAAAAATGCTATCGGTTGTTCAAACCCCTCTTCATTTTTCTGCAAGAGTATCGTGGTGATGGTATGTTCAAAAGAAAAAGAGAAGATGATAAAATCTTTCAGATAATCTAGACTTGCTAACACAAGTGCCTCGCTTATGAATTTTTTGATATGCGCGAACGATGCCATGGCCTCGGTGGTCTAGTTTACCCTGCTATCCTTCTTCAACATTCCTGTAATCAGTTTGACAATCTCGGCGAAATTGGGAATGAACCTTCGTAGAAAATTTATGTTTCCCAAGAATGATTGAATTTCTTTTATATTTCTAGGGATAGTGATAGTATCTATCGCTTCAATCCTCTTAGGATCAATCCTGATTCCCTCCTTAGATATGACATGGCCCAGAAGCTTACCTTCCCACATAGCGAAATGCGATTTCTTTGGATTCATGGATAGACCAAACCTACGGCACTTTTCAAATGTCTGTCTTAGATGCATCAAATGTTCTTCCTCAATTTTAGAAAAAACCGTCAGATCATCAAGGTAAATGACTATGAACTTGTCCCTTTGTCCCACGAAAGCGATGTCCATAGCTTGCTAGAAAGTGGCCCCTGCATTCATCAAACCAAAAGGCATTTTGTCATACATGAAAGTACCCCAGGGCGTGGTGAAGGCAGTTTTTTCCCTGTCTTGTTCAGTCATAGCGATCTGATTGTAACCAGAGAAACCATCTATCATTGACATTCGATTAGCTCCAACAACCTTTTCGAAAATATGGTCCATCTTGGGCAGCGGGTAATTATCTTTGAGAGACGACTTGTTTAAGTTTCAGAAATCCACACACAGTCTGATCTCCCCATTCTTTTTCCTGACCGGAACTAGGTTAGCCACCCAGTCCGAGTATCTCAGAGGTACGATTATTTTCACATCCAAGAGTTTTTTAACTTCCTTTTCTATCACAGGTAACAGAATGGGGTTAATTTGCCTAAGCTTTTGCCTAAACGGTTTGACCCCAGGCTTCAAAGGTATCCTGTGATCAATAATGGAAGTGTCATATGTTTTTAATTCATCATAGGACCAAGTGAAAACATATTTATACTGTCTGAGTAAGTCTTTATACTTATCTTTCGCTTTGGGAGGGAGGACCTTCGATATTTTTACCATCTGGGGTTCTTTTCCGGTTCCTAAATCACAGTCTTCTACTTCTTCTAGTTGGGGCTGCAAAGTGGTATTTACAGGTACATCGTTCTGATCAAAAAGTATTTCCAAAGGAATCAATCCTTTGGGGATCTGATTCCTTTTAAGGACCAGCATACGATGATCTGCAATTTTTTCTCGGAAGATTTCAGGTTCCTCTCGTTCTTGCATGATCCACATCGAGTCGTTCTGATTTTCTTGGTCAACATGAGTTTCAGAGAATTCGCCTACTGCTGTAAGGAATTTCTTAATTTGTTCGTCATCTTCAAAGACTTTCCAGTGTCAGATATTATCAGGTATGGAGGGTTTGTATCTGATTTCAATGTGATACTTCAGTTTGAAGGTTGTGGTAGGGGAGAAGGTTGAAGCTGCCTTTGCCAATGCATCAGCATGTAGATTCTCTACGCGAGGGATAAAATGGATATTTATGGATGAGAAAAAATTTCCATGAGATCCCAAGCACAGTTTCTATACGCTCTTAGTCTGGGATGCCTGGCTAGGTACTGTCGATTCACTTGTTTTATTATCAATTCAGTGTCCCCATACACCTCCAAGTTTTTTATATTTATCTTTTTGGAAGCCTCTAATCCTAAGATCAATGCCTCATAGTCACACACGTTATTAGTGTAATATATGTCCCACTGCAAACGATAGGAGAAAGGAATAATGAACTTACCTTCAGGTGCCACCAAAAGCACTCCAGCACCTACCCCTTCAGAAGATGAAGCACCATCAAAATACATCTTCCAAACGCCAGTACTACATATCTCTTTTGTTATGAGGTTCGCCTCTTCTTGTTTTGTATCGATTTCCTCCAGGCAACCATCGAGACCATCATCAAAAGACAGGATGCAATTTCCCAAATCTTGGTCTGCAATGTAAATAGGGAAGTTATGTGGGTTTTGAGGATCACTGACCGTATATGCTAATCTTGTTTCCCTGTATAAATGACTAAACTGACCACCGAACACAGGGATCATGGCATAAGTCATGTCTAACTGAAGAGAACCCCCCAACTTAGCTCCCCATGACCTAGATAATAGCATACCATACTTAGGGGGGATATCGGCGATAACCACATCCATCAGGATACTCTTAATAGGGACCTGCACCAGGGTAACCACCAGATCCTTTATCATTCCCATGCATTTAACCTTCCTCGAATCAAAGGAGTATAGATTTCCATAAGGTCTTGTGATCTGGAGACCTAGCTTCTCCATTATAATTTTGGGCATAACATTATGAGAAGCTCCAGAGTCTAACATACAATTATGCAGCAACTAGTCATGTATGTTCAGGGTGATATAAAAAGGAGCGATGTTGTCTTTAGACCCTTCAAAATGGGGACCAAAAGTGATGTTTGGTCTATCATCTTCCAAGCTTATGACATCGGACTGGCTTTCTAGCTCAGAGACACCTATCATTTTGGTAATTTGTTTGCGATAAACGAGGTTTTTCGCTAATTCCACCAAAGGGATCGGTATCTTAATTTTGTTTAACTCATTTTCAAAATTAAAAGCTCCGCTCATCTTGTCTGTTTCTTCGGTGGAGAATTACGAAATTTTTTCTTCCTGAATTATTTGTCTGGACAGATTTATCATTCATGATCCTAGTTGAAGACGTAGCATTATTTACGGGTGTGGTTTCCTGAGTTTGAGTTCCAACTTTTTCCGCCTCGGACTCTTGAGTGCTTACTCTCCTGGTTTTGTTGTTTGGTAGTGGGATCTCGTCTAAAGGAGGCTCATAAGTTTGGCCTCTTTGAAGGATCTTTTTGGGTTGAGTCATGGAGGTGGGCTTATTTTTAGACCTTAGATTGCACTTTGGCTGGAAATCAACCATCATTACCTCAGTTTCTGATTTAGAGTCACAGATCTCGGTGTGATCACCCTCCTCACTCTCATTTGACTGCTTTGGAGTGTGTAAGGACTTTTCATAGTCTTTGCGAGTCAGATATGGTTGACTACAGTCATCACTGAAGTTCGTGACGTCATTATCTGAATCTTCATAGTCTTGAAAATCGTTTGCTCCTATAAAATTTTCAGTCTTTAAAGGAGCCTGTATCCTTTGATCCTCATTTTTTATTTGTCTTTGTTGATTAGGAGGGTTTTGATTTCTCCTGAAATCTTTTTTGGGATAAGAGTCGTCCTTGGCCTGTCCGAGTTCCATTCAGGCTACTTTATTCGACAACTCTTTAATCACTCTAGCCATATCATCCACCCTATTGTCTGAGGATCTGTTGGACTCTGAAGGGCCAGCTTGTTCCCTAAAGTACTTGGTCTCTCATTTTCCAGTCTCTACTCTAGCCTTAAGTTTACCTGAAGCCATCATATTAGATTCTATTTCTACCACATTGTCCTGCATACGGTCTAAGGTGGATCCCCTTCGTTCTCGCAGAAGTAGTGTGAAATATGTCTCAAAAGCTCCGGCAAAGGTCACTTTGGCCGCAGCTTGAGAAGTTTTGACTTCAGCTGGGATTTTATTATACAGTTTATTGAATCTCTGGATGAATTCCATGACTGTTTCTGAGTTCTTTTTTTTCAAAGACCCAAATTCAGTTAGATAATGGAGATGGTCTTTTCGCTCTCCCCATTGTCTGATGAAACCATCTTCCAAAGTGTCATATGACAGGATAGAGGCTACAGGTAGGCTCCGAAACCAAGTTCGGAACTAACCCTCAAAAGTTTGGACAAGGAGTCTCGAATACACATCCTCGTGCTCGATACCAAAGATATCTGTGAATTGGTCGAAAAAATTAATATGTTCGGCCACAGTCAAATCCCCCTCCCCGGTGAATTTCAGTAAATTTTTTATGTAATTTTCAGGAAGATCGTGTAAGGGGATGGGCAATATTAAAGGGGCGTATCTGGCTGCGACTTTCATGAACACTCTGGGAGGGAGAGGGGGGCCTTGACCTCCTCCTCCTCCTAAGGGGGGGCCTTGACCTCCCTCTCCTCCTCCGATAAACCCTCCGCCTCATCCTATAAACCCTCCACCTCCACCTCCTCCTCCAGCAGCTGCCATCATTGTTTGTGGGGAGTTATACAGGGGGTTTTGGAAAACAAAAAGGGAATCTTTATTTTCTTTGTGAAGAGGAAAGTCTGGTGAGGAAGGATAAGGAATGCGAGGATTGAGCAATGTTGAGGGTTCGAAAGGAATCTCAGCCTTCGGGGACGGGATTTCAATTTGGTAAAGTGCAAAGGTTGGTCTTAAAGAGCCTCTCGCCTTTAGAATTTTTTCGGGATCGGTAACGGGTGTAATTTTCTCACCATCCGGGTTTTGTCTAGTATTCCTTCGAATGAATGCCAATTTATTTCTTCGTGGAGTCACCAAGTGAATGATAAAATCCTTAAAGGGTGGGTACCCTTTGTTCACTATCAAAGGGTAACACTTTCAATGAAAAACAAATGTCGTTTTCCGAGGGAAAAAGATTTTGTAACTTCGTTCCCCGACGATGGCGCCAGAAAGATGTTGTTCCTGAGTCTGTACTTAAGGATCAAAAGTACAGTGTCAAGGCATCCAAAAGTGGTTAGGATAGGGAGAAGGGAGGGATTCAACCTTCGGAGAAAGAAACTAAGGGAGATTTCTTCGTTGGGTTTGTCTGGCTTCGAACTGTTCCTGAATATTTATGTCTCGTTCAATGGCTGCCCATGATTGTTCAAGTTCTACCCGGTTAGTTGTTGTTTTAAGGATAGTGTTGAAAATATTTAGGGCGATGTGTGTTTGGTTCAATAATCCGGGTTTGACGTTAGGTTGAGTGGGTATAGGGACTGTCATGGGGGAACAACACAGGTAAGAGGAATTTTTGAAAAAGGTTGAGTGTTGTCTCAGCTTGGTCTTATAAAAGAGAACTTATGGTTGCATAATTAGAATACGAATGAGAATCTATGGCTCGTTCTCGTAACTGTATTATATTTAAATAAAGGGGCGAGATGGGAGAAAAACATTGAGCCACTTACGGTGTCAGGTTCCAACCAGAGGAAAATCTCACGAAGTAAACGGGAGAAGAAAATATGTACGAAAATAACCGATGTAACAAAAAATACATATAGAATTCCGAAACTACAAATTGGTCTTACACAACTGATAGCTGGTGTAGAGGAAAGGAAATAAACAATTACAAAAAACCCAGATTTATTCATTATAGAAGTGGTCATATTAAAGTATAACGAAGCACATCAATTATGAATATGAGTTGAAATTGAAAAATGAGGAACAAGAGAGCAAACTTGTAATACAGAAGTGACGGAATTGAGAATCTTGGATCCGCTTTTATTAAATCTCAATGCACAAATTCTCTTACAAAAACTCAAAAAAGGGTCCAGCCGTGTTTATTTCTCTCTGGGGTATATTTATACAATTTTTACAAAGAAGGTAGAATCTCAATAGTCGCAAAACTTCAGTTATGACAGAAGGGAGAGAAATCGGTCCATTTACCCAACTCTGTCTTCACTTAGTTCCAGGTGCTCATCTTCGCGCAGACTCGGTGCAGGCGATACATCTTTCCACAAGTTGATATACGAGTCGTGAAGGCTCCGCTTGACAGTTGGCCTCTATGAAGAAACATTCACGGGATAACTGTTGTAGGTTGTCTCCCATTTGTGCATTAATGATGTCGAGGGAACTTAGTTGCGTGCTGGGCTGGATCATGTGCTTATCAACTCGGGCCATGTCCACCATATCTATCTGAGAGAAATCGGCCGAATCTCTCTCATACTTCTCTTTTAGATAAAATGAGATCTGTTCCACATTCATTTGTATCAATGTTTCTGCATCGCCTCCACTGTCTATACCCAACAGCTCGTCATCTATAGAATTGAAGGCTTCTTCTAATGAATTGGTTACCTTTTGGGCTTGCTCCTTGCCCAGGGTAATGTTGTGCTCCCAATCCTTCAGCATAATATTACCTATGGTTTGTTCTAGGATGGTGAGCTTGGGAGGACCCGTTGAAACTCTATTATTTGTGGCTATCACCGACTCCTGGAAGGTGACCCGATCCACTTCTGCATCTCTTTCTCTGACAGTCAAGTTCTCGGAAACCCGATTCATCAACAAAAAATTCTCTAGGATCGCTCCCACTTTGGCGAGCAAATTTTGTTGTGCAGAAGAGATTCTGTTTCGAATCTTGATTGGTCGGGATTTAAACCTCTCAATGTCGATCGTCCTTCTTTCGACGATCTCTACCTGAGCCTACAACTCTGCAATCATAGTTGTCTATTGGCCCACCTGTATCCGACCATCTCGGACCACTAGATGTGCTTGCTTGATCTTGGTTTTAAGAACCTCTATCTCATTTTTATCAGCCAATCGGGCCAGTTCTATCTCTGCGCTCACCTGGCCTTTAGAATTTTCCGTGGCCGAGGCCAATCTAGCCTCGAGAGTCCTGATTAGGTGGTTTTTCCTTTTGAGTTGGTTCTTTAAAAGTTCGACTGGAAATTGATTCGCCGATGCATACGCTCCTAGTGTCCCTGCGATCTCAGTGGTGAATTGCTCATTCTTTTTATTTTTTCCTTCGGTCATGACCTTGAAATTTTTAGCAGTCGATTCTCCCTCCTGGTAGAATTCCCTTTTTACTATAGCTTTTCTCTTTTTATCAAAGAAGAACTCATTTGGAGGAAGTTCTTCTGCTCTTATGGGCCTCAGCTCCTCATTAAATATCCATCCTTATTCTATATTCCCCTGCATCGACTGCAAGGGGGTGACAGAAGTCATGGGTTCCCTGATTTGTTTCACCGATTTTCCTGGGGTATCGACAGGATTCTACTTCTTTGGATTTCCTAGCGTCTTTGTCTCAGTCTCCGGCTTCTACTTCCTTGGCGGGTCTAGAGTTTTTACTTCCGCCTCCGGATTTTGTTTCCTTGGCGGGTCTGGAGTCTTAACCTCTACTTCGGGATTCCTCGTTTGTTCCCCCTCATGGTGTTTTCCAAGGTCAATAATTGCATCTTCAGAACCTTCAGCATCCTTCTGTTTCATCTCGGAAACACCCAAACCTCCCAACACAGCGGGGAGATAGCTTCGTCTACCCTCTTGGAATTTTAACATAGCAGTTGTGTCTTCAGGTGCGAAGGATCGGATCCAGACTAGAACTTCTTCATAAGACGTCGCCCCTCGGAAAATATCATCTGAGGGTGAGTTCTCATGCTCGAATCTCTTAAGCCCACAATTTTCTAAACGGTTGCTTACAACCCTTTGTGGATCATGTTTCTTATACTCGATAATTCAGGTCTTCCAGGGCTGCAGCCTTGGCCTTTGCATGCCTGAAATCCAATAAAGAATAAAAATTCAGTCGAATGGGAAAAGGTGGCCACACCTTCTTTGAGTATCCTTTGAGTTCTTTACTTACCCCACCAATTATTGTCTGTCGGGCGACCTCGTGACAAGCTAGCTTGTCGGGGATGAACAATGGTAGCACAAGCGAGGGAATGGCAGCCCCGAACACTCTGAAGTACGAGAACTCTACCTCCATGTACCAGTCCACTATGCCACTCAGATTTGCAGCAATGTTGTCTGAGATACGAGGTTGTGGGTGACCAAAAATGGCGATGTGCAGGGGCACCATCACCCAGTTGAAAATTTCATATATGAAACTGTCTGCCTTATTTTCCCATGGATTTTCGTGATATACATGCACGGGTCTGTCCTCAACTGGAGTCCAAGCCCAGCTCATCAGTGGGAATGGTGTCATGGAACATGTTGCCTCCATAATATATGTGGACATGAAGAATGAGGACGGCCTCCCACTTGCCTTTTGCTCTCGATACTCAGTGACTTGGTTGGCCAAACTGTCCGAGAGTATCTTTGCCCAATTAAATGAGCAACCTTCTGCAACCCGAAACATCAGAGGCACCCACGCAATGAAAAAATGCGATGTTTCCTCCCTCCCAAATAGTCGGCATGTCATCATGGCCACATACTTATACTGTGGCTCTAGCGAAGCGATTGAATAAACGCCCTGGTCATTTTCTCTGAATTTTGCGGTGCACAAAACCCAATCCTTTATCAAACCGGGCATGGTTTTATCATATTGTGTGCACTCCTTTTCTTTGAATTCCTCCAGGAATTCAACACCATATTTGTATTCATACGTCGCTAGGAGCTTATACATGGTTTGGATATGTTTTGGCCTAAAAGTCCCGACCATGACCCTTTTCTCGTTCATGATAGTCCTAGTGGGTAGGTCTATGTGATCCATTGCCCATCAGATCATGTCATAATATGGGAGCAACCGTGGTCTGGTTGCTACCCTGTGCATTCCGGATTGGACAACTATCTTGTATTTAGTGTTTAGATCATCCTTTTCATTGTCGTCTGAGTCTGAATAATTCACCAATTCTGATTGCAGAATGTCTGAAACAAAGGACCAGCTGGGGACCGAGTCGACACTCCGAGGTGAAGTGTCGGAAACATTGTCTGAGCCTTGTCCTGTGACCTTCATATTCGCCTTAGCTGCTTTTCGTGGAGCCATAGATGAAGCTTGTGTTTTCTCCCTCCTGCAATAGAACTGTGTATACATGCAGAAATTAGTTCACTCGGAAATGACGAGCTTTGTGTGCTTATGAAAATGCGTTCGTTATAATAAAAAGAAACTCTTATATATATTTGAAAACTCGGTACTTTTCAAAATAACCTGTCAAATCGTAATTAGAAATAAATTCATTGCATAAAATTCGATCTTATATGCGTAGATTTACCCTATTTCTCCATAAATGTCATAAATGTTTTGGCAGTTTGACAGTTAGTTGAAGTATGGAGAGAAATGGTTGTCTCGGGAAACGTGCAAGCCTCGAGGCACGGGATATATCTTTCTTTATCTTAATTAATCCAATCCCGCCAATGCTAATCAATTTCTTCGCCATTCATTATATCGTGGGATTTATTTTAACATTTTGAGTCCCTAACTCCCAAGAACGCGAGGGCCGATTTGGCTTAATTAAAGGTAATTGTGATTTGGAGGCATAATTAATTTTATAATTATTTTATTCGCCATATCGCAACTCGAAACTTCTAAAACAAGTTTCTGGGAGATTTGTATGTCGAGTCGCGAAACCACGAGATGGCGATAATTAAGACTCAATTAAAGGGAAGAAAATCTTGGATTAGGCGATTAATTAATCATGTTATAATTACATCGTGCCTTCATGAACTGGGGATTAGATGCTGTGACTTTTGAAAAAGTTAATGCCGAGTGGCGAAATGCCGAGAACGACATTTACCATAGTTAACTTTTTGCCTTTGATCCTTGACATGGGTTATCCAGATAGGACTTCGCGCTCTCAACTCTTGGGGCTGTAGAAATAAAAATTCAGACTTGGAAAATGCTGAGATGCGAAACCCCGATGACGTCTAATCATGAGTTAGAAGATTCTACCCTGGTTATTGTCTTGAGTAAAAATTTAAAACGACTTCGTCATTTCGTGACTCGGGACATGTGAACTCATGGGTTATAGTATCCGACTTGCAAGATCCTGAAGTAAAACAAAAAGAGTGAACATTCTTATGAAAGTGAACTTGTTTTGAGAGTAGAGAAGCATCGTTGCTCACGCGACCAGTTTTCAGAGATCTCATCATTTCGGAAAGAAAAAGAAAATCAACTTTAGATTGCAAGTATCAAATTGAAAATTGTGACAGGCCAAAAAAACAAAGGCAGCTCCAACGGCACCTACATTGTATACGAGCATTGGTTCACCCATACCAAATAGGAGAAACAATATACCAATACAGAAGCGAAGCACTGATGTCTTTTTGGGCTATTAGCACTCTAGTGCACATGGGTCATGGAGCACAAATATTTTGGAACCAAAGTGAAGCACTACTGTATTTTGTGTTTTTTTACACTTGGGTGCACATTGGTATAGAAGCATTGGTGCACCTAGAACAATGTGGATCATCAATGTGTCTTGACCAATGTTTAGAACTAATGTATTTTTGACATGTTGTTGATCCAATGCACTTGTAGCCATGGATCACCAATTCTTTAGATATTAAAGGGCACCTGTAAAACATAATAATTTAGGTGCATCAATAAAAAAAACTTCTACTAAAACATCTGGTTGCATGCCTTTGCTAGAAACCTAGTGCAACATAACAGTTTAGGTGTATCGATAAAAAACATTATGTGAAAACCTCGGGTTTCCTACCTTTGCTAGAAACCCGCACTAAAAATGGATAAGGGAGAAGTGGTTCCACAAAAACATCCACTAATTGGTGTTTTCCTTGTAATTATTATAACGTTTATGTTATTCATGCAGAGCATGATTCTAATGAAGTAATCTACAACATGTCCAATACAAAGGATCTTGAGTGAAGAGCAAATGATGTGGTAAGTTTTCCCCTGAATTGTGTTATTTTCTCTACTTCCTGTATGTTCATGGAT
>SNQJ01S0078142.1:36269-46976 GCA_010110895.2 Picea sitchensis
TTGATAGATTGATGATCCTTACCTTTATTTAGTGTATATTGGTTTAAATGTATTAACCTTGTTCGTAAGGATTGTCATGTTTAAAAGTGAAGATTCCTTTCATCCATGGTGTTGTAGATGTCTGGTAAGAGGAATTTGTCTTTGGGATACTATGAATGAGTTTGATTGATGTTAAACCAATAATTTTTATTAAAGAGAAACATATTTTTGTTATGCCTTTGAAACTTATCATGTGAATGATTGTGAACTTTCATATAATAGACTAGTCTTAAGTCTACTATAGTAATATTAATATTAAAATGGTAATATTAATATTAATATCAAATTTGATGCCCAATTTGTTTTTTTCTTTTTTTCTAAATAAATTTTGGTCGTCGCATATCCGACGACAACTT
Organism: Picea sitchensis; assembly: GCA_010110895.2. NCBI lineage: Eukaryota > Viridiplantae > Streptophyta > Pinopsida > Pinales > Pinaceae > Picea > Picea sitchensis. Next base: position 36,665 of record SNQJ01S0078142.1, read on the forward strand.
TTATTGATGTGACGATTTTTCTATATAAACAATGATAAGTTGTCATCGAATAGGTGACGACAACTCCTATTGATGTGTCGGTTTAGCTACATAAACAAAAAAAAGTTGTCATCGAATAGGTGATGATAGCTTCTATTGATGCAACGATTTAGATATATAAACAATGGAAAGTTGTCGTCACCTAGGCGACGACAACTTCTATTGATGCGTCAGTTTAGCTATATAAACAACAAAAAGTTGTCGTCGAATAGGCGATGACAACTCCTATTGATGCATCAGTTTAGCTACATAAACAACAAAAATTTGTTGTCAAATAGGCAACGACAAATTCTATTGATGCGATGGTTTAGCTATATAAACAACAAAAAGTTGTCATCGCATATGCGACAACAACTTTTATTGATGCGTTTCTTTTTCTATAAAAGTTGTTGTCGCAATTTAGACGAAAAGTTGGTTTCACATTGTTTTCCTATATTGTCGCTTTTGCGACGTTTGATCCAGTTCGTCGAAAATTCCACATCACATAAACCGACATTTCAGAGACTCCAGATTCATCGCCATATCAACGACATAACGTCACAATAGCGTCGAAACAACCGTTGCAAAATGGCCCAAAAATGATAGTGAAATCTACTTCATATTCATTGCCTTCTTGCTCAAAATCTGAAACATACTAACAACTCCCTTGATCATGTGCATGCATATTTTCAAAGTAAGCTAGAGCTCGAACTCTTTTGGAAGAAAAAATGTTATCCTCAATTTATTGGGCATCTTCAAATAAGCATGATAAGGATGAAGACTTCCTTTGTTGGCATGTTTACAGGAAGAGTGTGCTTGTCATTGATGGAAAGAATAGCAACGAACCAAACCTTGAGAGAGAAGAAGACGAGAAAGATCATAAGAGATAGTAGTTTCCATAAGTGCAGATGAGGTCCAAGAGACGGACTCGCAGGGAGGAACAAAGGTCAAGATCCTTGAACACTTAGAAAACCTTATAATTTAGAGAGATCAAAAACTCAGGAGGAAGAGTGACTACGACCATTGGATCACTTTTGAGTGGAAGGAAAGGATAAGCTGAAAGATCTGAGATCTCAATCATCCAAATTTCCATCATCCATCTGATCAAATCAAGTGAAGGATAGGATAAACGGGGCACAAGATTTGACAATTCGATTATCCGAATCTCCGTCAACCATCGGATCAAATTAAGTGGAAGGATAGGATAAGAAAATATGGAGATTCGTTGGATTTAATCCAAGGCAAAGCTACATCATAGACAGGTCGAGTTTTTGATCTAACATATTGATCAAATGAACATCATTCATTTTGTGTCTAAATATGTGAGGAGGTTACGCTCTGGAAAAATCTCACTTCAAGATTTTTCAGTTTGAGATTTGAAATTCCCGAAGTTCGGAGAGCTGGAGAGTCAGGCTAAATTTCAACCATTAGATCTAGAGGGATACATGGCAACAGATCATGAGCTCCAGATAAATCACTTCAACAGTTTTAGTTTGATATTTTAAATTCCTGAAACCCGGAGAGCCAAAATAAATTCTCGACCTTCGGATCATAAGAAGTAGATCTTAGTCATCAGATCATCCAAAGCAGATCTCAAGTGTCAGATCGTCCAATGTGAATCTAGGTCGTCTAATCCAAAAAATACATGGCATAATCCTATGGACTCCGGGTAAATACCCGAAGTAAGCCTCAATCGTCCGATCCAAGAGGACATGTGGCAATAATCTTCATACTTCGAGGGGAAGTAAAGTTTGAGACTTGAGATTTCAGAAGTGTGAAGACCTGAAGGATATCTCGACCGTTGATGGAGAAAGGGGATGCATAACCATTGATCTTGTTGAAAGGTCCAATTCTCGAGGTAGAGGTAGAGTCATCGATTGATAAGGATAGGTGTCCGCAGATCATCGACTCTGGAAGATTGGCGTATGGAGAAAAGAAGGGTTTGAGATTTGAAACTCCTAGAGCCCATATCATGAAGTAAATCACAATTATTGATTTAGGAATTCTAGATCTTATCCATAGAACTTGAGAGGACAAATCTAAACCGTCATTTTAGGAGCATCGTCAAGATCGTGAGATTGACAGTCCTGTCACATTGTGGGGATTGAAGGTGCACAAAATTTAATAAGTTAAGGGAGGGCCACAATCAAAACCATGGTTTTGGAGAAAGGACATATGGAGACTCAAGGTAAATTATGGGGAGAAAAGTAGTTTGATTTCAAACCACCTTTGGATACACCTACAATCGCGTGGTCACATGAGATCATCTCCCAAGGTCATATCTAGAATGGAGCTAGTGCTTTCTAGGCATGAGTTCATAATTCGGGAGAGTAAGGGTTGGCTCACATTCAAAGACATGAAATGTGAAGTCCCAAAGTGCTTGTCCCCAAGTCACAACTAGCGGTCATGTGGAGAGAGAATAGAGGAAGGACCTAGCGTCCCTAAGATCCACTTTGGTTATAGGGAGTAGGGAGAATCGAGATGTCTCATACCAAGATTCTTGAAGTCGTGAGTCACAATGTACCTGCTGGTTAGGTGTTTGGTCACCATTGGTGATCATGTGATGCAGGAGCATATCTAGCAACAAGCGAGCGTGGGACAAATGCCATTTCATTTTTGGCACATGTTGAAAAGATTTGAATTGTATTGAAAGTTTGGATGTGTAGACATTAATGTAATAGTTAAGAGAGTGTGTACTTCCATATTGTAAATAGATCTTGAGCGATCCACTCTCATCAGGCATTTATAGGCAGTTAATGCTAGTAGGTAGATTTAAATTCTAGATTAGACATTTTAGACCATAGGAGGGAAAACCGACTATAGACACCCTCATCTTGTATCATTTGTAACATTAACATTATCAATTGAGCATAGAGCATAGAGGAGAAGAAGCAGAGAGTTGTGTAGAAGAACCCATGTACAAAATTTCTGAGATTAATATATGAATCTTTGATTCAGACTCATGGTGTTCAAATACTTCTTGTGTATACATGTTGAATGTTATGCTCATGGTTGTTTTACTCTTTCTGTTGAACATTTGATTTTATACTATGTATGTATGACTTCATGTTAAGTATTTGAAGTCTGAGAGAGTAAGGGAATGAGTTTCAATTGTTTCTCTATCTGAGAAAGAGTTTATGCAAGGAGTGTAGTGAAATGTCCGCAAGGAGTGCGTCGATGGGTTTAGAGTTCACCTCTGAAAGCTCAGGAGGGATACCGTTGTTCTCATCTTCCGCAGAAGTGCAAGTTAGGAACAGAAGCCGTGCAAGGTGTGCATAGGCTGGTTGGAAGTTCAAAACTTGTCAACCAAGGAGAGGGTTGAAGACTGTTGTCACAAGGAGTTGCACAGAGTCAAAGGATTCAAATACTTAGACATATTTGAAGAGTGCCGCAAGGAGTGCGTGCAGAAATCTCATAGGATATTTGAGTTAGTGAAAGGAAGCTCAAGAGAATTAGCGTCTTCAAGGTGTGAAGAGTAGAAGAGGGGTTTTGGTCATCGTGCAGAGGCAAATTCATAATGAGGAGGACTATTGAGGTGACTCACAATAGAAGTTATTTGAGGAAGAGTTTGGACAGTCGAAATTCTTCGAGGAGGAATCCCGAAATAGCGGGGATCATTGGATTTGTTGAAGCTGCGAGAGGGATAACGGTCAGGACAGAGCCATCCTTTGGATAGCCTAAATTAATGTCAACCATTGATCAAGATTTTCAGGCCGTCAGATGTTTTCGGAGTTTCAGACTTCGGAAGTCCGAGTTGCAAGTTTGGGTCTTGACACATCAAGTACCCGAAGTCTGAAAGGATTCTCATCAGGGTAGAGTGGAAAAGTCAGAAAGTTCAAGTTTTCGGAACTTTAGAGTTATGGGTTTCGGAAGTCTCAAGGGAGAGAGATCGAGATATAGCAGAGGAGAAAACCCGAAACAAAGGGGAGGTGACACATGGAAGGACAGGAGGCTTCTTGTCAAGGTTTGTGGAAAACAACAAGGAGAAGTACCATTTCGGTATTTCGGAACTTCAGAGATTAGAAGGTGGAGAGGACAAATAATTCAAGTGTTATCATATTGAATTCCAAGTACGTGAAATTGTGTTGACCGTTGGATCAAGGGAGAGCTCATAGCCGTTGATCTCCTTGGAAGCGAAACCTTAGAGTTTCAAAATTTTGGGATTCAGAGATTTGGGAATCCCGAGGGTATAGTAAAATCACATTTCGGTGGTTGAAACCTCGAAATCGTGAAGAGAAAAGGGAGACCAAGTGATTGAATATTTCGGGTTTCGGAGGTCAAAGAGGTAAGGTGCTTGACCATAGGATTTGCAAATTCACAAAGTCCGATATCCCAAAATAAGAGAGAAATTTTCTCAAGGTGTTGTTGTGGGTAGATTTCCCGAAAGGGAAATAGAGGAGCCAGTCAAGTTCTCGAGCCGAAAGGAAAATATCCTGTGCGGATCCCAGCCTGTGGGTCCGGGGAGGGGTCTGCACCATCTAGTATCAGAGCCCTTCTCTATTTGTATATTTCAGACAGAGGGAGCAAGAAATATTTACAGCCATGCCGCCAAGAAGAAGAAACATACAAACACCTGATCCACCAGAGGAACAGGAAATGCCAAGAAGAAGGGGTAGGTAATTACCTGATCCACCAGGGGCAAGAGATGTGCGTGACTTACATGCTAGGATGGATGATATGGAAATAGCGCAAAGGTTTGCAGTCGGTGCTGGGGATCTCAGTGATTCTGAAAGTGAAAATGAAGCTGAACATGAAGGAGAATAAGTTGCAGCCGAAGATGCAACAAATGAACGCCTACTCAGGGTTGTTGCAAGGATGGGTGCCAGAGAAAAAATGGACATTCCAGTATATGAAGGAAACCTGGATGTTGAAGAGTTTCTAGACTGGATTAGAGCTCTGGACATGTATTTTGACTATGAATATGTCGAGGAAGACAAAAAGGTTAAACATGTTGTCACAAGACTTAAAGGACATGCAACATTGTGGTGGGATGAACTACAAGCTAATAGACGCTACAAGGGAAAGAAGAAAATCAAGAGTTGGAATAGAATGATTGCGAAGATGAAAGAAAAATTCATACCCAAGGATTATCAAATTACTCTGTTTCAAAGAATGCAGAATGTGAGACAGAATCTGATGTCAGTGAAGGAGTACACTGAAGAATTCTACAGGTTGAACATCAAAGCAGGTCATCGGGAAAGCGATGGTGAAAAGGTTGCCAGGTACATGAATGGTCTGTGATATGACATTCAAGATGATATGAGCATGATGACCATTCGAATGGTAGAAGATGATTATTATATGGCTCTAAAGGCTGAAGAGAAGCTGAGTCGAAAGTAGCTTCAGAGAGGTTGAGGCAGGAGTCAGCCCAGAGGCAAGACAGTTGCCTAGGATAGGAATCAGAAACCTAAAGAGGAAGAGTGGAAGAAACCTTAACCTCATACTGAGAGAGTGGAAGCTCACAGAGAGGATAGTATGCTGATAATAACACTTTTCCTCGCACTAGAGGAAGAGGAAGAGGCAGAGGTGGAGTAGTAAAATGTTTCACATGCAGAAAGAATGGGCATAAGTCTTATGAATGTCCAAATAAGAAGAAAGAAGGAGGTGAAACTCACATTGTCGAAGAAGAAAGACGGAATGTTGAGGTATAAGATGTTGAATGTGGAAGATCACTAATGATGATGAAAGTTCTCTTAACGCCAGAGAAGGAAGTAGAAAATCCAGTCTAAAGGAACATACTTTTTTGGATTGCTTGCAAGACCAAAGACAGGGTATGCAAGGTCATCATGGACAGTGGTAGCACAGACAATCTCATTTCTATAGAGATGGTAGAAAAACTGGAGTTGGAGAATATTGAACATCCAAGCCCATACAGAGTTTCGTGGCTACAAAAAGGAAATCAGGTAAATGTCACTACACAATGTTTAGTTGAATTTAAAATAGGAGGATATAAGGACGAAATACTATGTGATGTCATTCCCATGGATGTTTGTCATCTATTGCTGGGTAGACCATGGCAATATGACATGAATGTGATTCATGATGGGAGAAAGAACACATACACCCTATAGAAGAATGGGAGAACTCACATGTTGTTGTCGATTAAGGATAAAGAAGTGAAACCAGAAGTAAGAAACACTGTACTTCTCATGAGTGGGAAGAAACTTCTTAAGGAGGTTAAGAAGAAGGAAGATCCACAATTCATTGTGGTCAGGAAACCTAGAATCTTTTTGACTAGCACAAGAGTGGATGATTTACCAGAGGAAATCCAGCAGCTGTTGGAAGAATTTGCTGAAATAGTAGTGGATGAACTACCTCGTTCGTTGCCACCTATCAGAAGTATAAGTCATCATATCAATCTTATACCTGGAGTTAGTTTACCAAACAAAGCCTCGTATAGATTGATGTTGCAGGAGAATGAGGAGGTCAAAAGACAAGTCTAGGACTTAATGGACAAAGAATTGGTTAGAGAAATCTTGAGTCCATGTGTTGTTCCAACAATGCTTAGTCCAAAGAAAGATGGAGGTTGGAGAATGTGTATAGACTCAAGGGAAATTAACAAGATTACCAGCAGGTACAAATTTCCATTGCCAAGAATGGATTATTTGATGGACTGCTTGAGTGGGGAAAGATTCTTTTCAAAGTTAGATTTGAAAAGCGGATATCATCAAATTCGCATGAGAGAAGGTGATGAATGGAAGACAACATTCAAGACGAATGAGGGGCTGTATGAATGGCTTGTTATGTCGTTTGGCCTAATGAATGTGCCTAGTACTTTGATGAGATTGATGAATGAAGTATTGAAGGAGTTCATTGGAAAATTCATCATTGTGTACCTTGACGACATACTAATTTTTAGTACAAAAGAAACAGAGCACTTGAAGCATTTGGCTACAGTGATGAAGAGGCTATAGAAAGAGAAGTTGTTGATAAATATGAAGAAATTCTCATTCATGAAGACAGAGTTCATTTATTTGGGGTTTTTTTATTTCTGTAGATAAGTTGAAGATGGATCCAGATAAAGTGGAGGTGATTAAGAATTGGCCATCACCAAAGAGTATCTTTGAAGTTCGAAGTTTTCATGGATTGGCTAGTTTCTACAGAAAATTCATCAAGAATTTTAGTGGAATTGGCGCACTGATGATGGACACGGTGAAGAAAAGACATAAATATTTTCATTGGACAGAAGAAGCAGAGAAAAGATTCAATTTGTTAAAGAAAAAGATTACTGAACATCCAATTCTGGTGTTGCCAGATTTCAGTAAGACGTTTCAGGTCAGGTGTGATGCTAGTGGATTTGTAGTTGGAGCGGTTTTGAGCCAAGATGATAGGCCAATCACGTACTTCAGTAAGAAACTGAATGAGGCGAAGGTTAAGTACTCCACGTATGACAAAGAGTTTTATGTGGTCATACAAACACTGAAGAAGTGGAGGCACTATTTGGTTCCTAAAGAGTTTGTTTTGTACAGTGACAATCATGCCTTACAATTCGTGACTCAACAGGAGAAGTTGAACCAAAAACATGCAAAATGTGTTGAATATATGCAGAATTTTACTTTTGTATTTAAACATATTTTTGGAACTGCTAACAAAGTTGTTGATGCTTTGAGCAGGAAGAGTTTTCTTATGCAGGATTTCAGAGTCAAAACATTGGGTTTTGATAATCTCAAGGACATGTACAAGGATGATCCAGATTTCAAAGAGGTGTATGAAGCATCTGAGAATCTAGTTCTCAAAGATAGAAGTCAATGGGACGAATATATGATCCAGGATGGATTATTATTCAGAGGCAATCAACTGTGTATTAAAAAATGCTCCATGAGGGAGAATCTGTTGAAGGAAAAACACAGTGGAGGATTGGTCGGACATTTCGGTCATGATAAAATGTTCTCGAAATTAAATGGCTCATATTTTTGGATAGGAATGAGAGCAGATGTCAAAAGATTTGTGGACAGATGCAGAATTTGTTAGCACACAAAGGGAAGAAAAAAAAACACAGGGTTATATCAGTCGTTACCCATACCAGAGAGGCTGTGGGATGTAGTGAGCATGGATTTTGTGTTGGGATTGCCAAGAATGCAAAGAGGGTTTGATTCAATATTTGTGGTAGTGGAAAGATTTTTGAAAATGGCACATTTCATACCATGTCAGAAAACCAGTGACGCAACTCATATCGCAAACCTGTTTTTCAAAGAAGTTGTCAGACTTCACGGCTTACCAAGGAGTATAGTTTCAGATCGAGACACCAAGTTCGTGGGACATTTCTAGAGGACTTTATGGAAGAAGCTGGGGACAAAGTTGTCTTTTATCTCAGCTTATCATACTCAGATGGATGGGAAAACAGAAGTTGTAAATAGAAGCTTGGGAGATTTACTAAGGAGCCTAGTGACTGAACACCACAGTCAGTGGGATCACATTCTGCCACGAGAGGAATTTTCTTACAATGATTCGATCAATAGAAGCATAGGGTGTTGGTCTCCAGTTTTGATCATGTTTTTTCCTATATTATATTACAAAGACCTCCATTTCTATACCCAGTACCACCCCTTTTGGCCTTGTTTTGACATAATTGACATCTCCCTACCACTCAATGGGGCTACTTAAGGTATCTTTACATTTCAAGTTATTTTTATGAATTTTGATGCTTTAAATTAACAATGGAACTAACGTGGCTTGGGTTAGGTACCATTTCTATTTTTGGAACAGGATTTGCCAGTACCAGGTACCAGATCGCACCCTGTGGAGATACCAACGAAGCTGCTACAGATTTGCACGTTATGGCCAGAGTGGGAGATAGTGAGATTTATATGACAGATGGAGTCATCACTCATATGATGATTGAAGGCACAATGATAGAACTGAGTCGTTAATATTTCATGATTCACACTTCATGACACTACGTGTCACGAAGATGTGAAGACCATTTTTAAACTTGATTTCAAGTTATTTTCAGACCGGGGATCTGTTGGAATTAATGTATTTTTGATTTAGACTGTTATGAAGGAGGATCTATATATAACCAGAGGACCAATCCTAAGAGACGGTTAGGTTATGTTATGTTATGCTACACATTTCTGAATACAATTTTGTTGTTGCGATTATGTTACTTGAATGTCATACGATTTGAGTATTTTCTTCTGAGTTAATGGAACGTGAAGTTTACACAGTGTTTGCGTAGCATGATTGAGTAGTTCGGGTTGTTCCTTTCAGCGTTTGTACCTTTTGTTTGGGCCCGCCAAACAGGTTCAAGTCATTTCTTTTCTCTGTCTTAGATTTAGTTCATTTCATATTTTAGTGTTTGCATGTATGTTAATTTAGAATTTGGGAATTAACTTGTTTAGGCTCTTGCTTGATTGTTCTTCAACTGTATTGTTTCCAGCACATTGATATATTATGCATTGATGAGTATTGAAAGGATGGTTGACTCCTATAGGATTTGAAGCGTGAATTAGAATACCTATGTTTCCAGTTTTTAATCAGAACATAGATTAAAGTGAGTGCGAATTGGATTTACTTTGCTTTGGATAGGATAGTTAGGATACTCTGCTTTGTTAAGATAGTTAGATTACTTTGCTCTGATAAGATAGCTAGGTTGAAATTGAGTTAGAGGAAGCTTCTGGTACCAGTAGGGTAAGTAGGATATTTCCTTATTTTTCCTGTAGACAGATTTAGATTCATTGTCGATATGTAGATTAGAAGAACTTTAGGGAATAATCTTTCTGTTATGGCTTAGATAGAAATAGTGTTGATAGATGGTTAAAGATAGTGGTAGATAGTCTTGTGAAATTACAGAAGAGTAGAAATAGAAGTACTTGCACTTAAGCATAGAATTGTTTCTCTTTTGATGAATTAAACAGGAAATGATAAGTTTCAAGATAGTCATTAAGATTCAGTTTCTCAAAGTGAGTGTGTGTTTTCTTTTAAGAATAGCCTTTAAATAGGAATTAGCTTACCCACACATACAGTGTAGCAGCTCTAAGTTTACTTACCCTGGTTTGACAATTTAGTGTTTTAGGTCATTTAAATCTTCAATTTAGTAGCCTGAGATTTTTGGCGCCATTGCCGGGGAGCTGTTTAAAAGGTAAGTTAGATAGTTGTCTTGATTAGTTTGAAAATGCACTTAGTTTGGTGTGGTATGTTAGTAGGTTGATAGTAAGAGGAGCTGTGGAAAAAAGGGGTGAAAATTGACATATCAGTTATCACAGGTACTCTAAAACTCAATCTTAGTTTCTTTTCTTTCATTTAGTATGATTTCATGAGAAATAGAGATTCTAGAGGTAGATTTAGGAGAAAT